>APFE030727845.1:37076-75004 GCA_000404065.3 Pinus taeda | reverse complement strand
AAGAACACTGTGAGGCTGATCTGTAGAATACTGCTCAGAAGAAGAGGACTGAAAGAATCCTCTGTCTTCATCAAATACCACATCCCGAATGAAGCTAAGACGACCAGTAGCAATATCAATTAGTCTATAGGCCTTGTGGTGATCACTGTACCCTGTCATCATGAGTTTCTGGCTTTTGGAATCCAACTTAGAGCGTTTAGCAGTTGGAATCCAAGTATATGCAATTGAGTCGAATACTTTGAGGTGACTGATCTTAGGCTTACGACCAGACCACACCTCTTCGGGAGTTTTCCCTCTAACAGCCTGAGTAGGTGATCTGTTAAGGAGATAAACCGCAGTAAATACTGCTTCAGCCCAAAATTTGTTGGGAATATTCTTGTGCTGTAACATGGAGCGAGCCATTTCAACAACCGTGCGGTTGCGGCGTTCAACAACACTGTTCTGTTGAGGGGTGTAGGGGGTAGTGAACTGGCGTTTTATGCCATGAGTAGCACAGAAGGTGGAAAAAGAAGAAGAACAAAATTCACCCCCGTTATCTGTTCTAAGAGTCATGATATCACAGCTAGACTCTTTTTCCACTAAGATTTTAAACTTCTGAAATATACTAAATGCATCAGATTTTTTTTTAGAAAATAAACCCACTTCTTTCTACTGAAATCATCTACAATAAGCATAAAATATTTGCACGCAGTGATAGAAGATGTTTTCATGGGCCCACAAATATCAACATGAATTAGCTGGAGTACCTTAGATGCGCGCCAGGATTCTCCATTCGTGAATGAAGATCGATGTTGTTTTCCAGCTTGACACGCGCCGCATATGCCCAACTGCTGAGTCTGAATATCAGGTAATCCTGACACAAGTCCTTCCCGAGAGAGCTGAGAGAGATACTGCATGTTTACGTGCCCATATCGCTGATGCCATAGAGTGCTGATGGGAGAAGCACGAGCTACTAGAGCCACTTCTGGAAAATCACCAGTGTCAAGAAGTCTGTATAGACCATGATCTTCTAGGCCAACAGCAACTGTAAGATTTGTCTCCCTGTCGATAATAGAGCATTTGTGCATACTGAATACTACATCAAGCTGAGGAGAGTTCCTCATAATCTGACTGACGGACAACAGATTAATTTCCATCCCAGGAACATAGTATACATTCAGGAAGATAAGTGTGCGTCCACCAGACTGAATTTGAATTGTACCTCTGCCATCTACTGTGTATTTTTCACCTCCTCCAAATACCACGGAATCACTGAAAGGTGAGAAGTCAATAAACCAGTCACGCCTGTGAGAGAAATGGCGTGATGCACCAGAGTCAATGTACCAGGCAGATGATGGAATATGATCGAAAGACCTTTTAGCCATAAAAGCATAAAAGGCAGAATCCGTCTGCTCGGAATGTTCTGCGATATTTGTTGTCTGATGAACTCCTCCCTGTTTCTTCTGTTCAGAAGCAATTCTCTGTCGGCAATCTTTCTTCATGTGACCAAATTTGTGACAGTAGTTACACTGCACAGTTTTCTTCCTAGCAGGATCAAAGGACTGAGAAGAACCTTTCTGCTGAAAGGACTGAGATGACTGATATTTGGCAGCAAAGGCATTTTCTGAAGACGCTGATGCTGCACCACTACCAAACTGTTGTTTCCATCGATCCTGCTGCATAAGTTTGGTGCATAAGTCGGGGAACTTTAGATCAACATTAGTGGCAGTAATGTTTAGAGTTTCTATGAAGTGCTCATAACATTGTGGTAGACTTTTCAGAGTGATGACTACCAGATCTTCTTCCTCCATGGTGCGACCAATGGCTTCGAGCTGATCTCGAATATCTTTAATCTTGTTGAGATGTTCCTGTAAAGACACATGTTCGTCCATCATGATGGAGAACAACTGATTTTTTAGAAAGAAGGCTCTGCTTTTGTCGGATGTCTCATGAAGGTCCTTTAGCTGTTGCCAGATCTCAGTGGCTGTCTTGCCAGAAGGAATCTGTGGTAACTGATCATCAGCGACAGAGAGCTTGAGAAGCATAACTGCCTCGCGATTTCGATCATCAAACTTGTCTTGATCAGTGCCGGCTGTACCAGGACGAAGCTCCTTTTTTAGAACAAGCTGGTCAAGGCGCCTATATTCAAAAATGGTTGACATTCTCTGTTTCCAGATGTTGTAGTTTGTGCCATTGAAGCGTTGACTTCCTTCCAGCATCAGATTGGTTAGTGAAGCCATCTGTCTGTTTCCCAAATAGTGAGATTTGACTGTTTTGAACAGAATCTGACTGATATATAACCTGCAAGTGCTTCTTTGAGGGAGAAATACCAATTTCTGCTATGACCATACAAGATCAAATTTTGAGAAGCACAGTTCTACTTAGACCAATCACTGAGAGAAAAAAAAAATTATTTTGTGCTACCACTTCTTGAAATGATACAGAAAAGATGTATCAAAAATATATATCTCAATATATAAAAAAAATTGGTCTGCTGTATATAGTCACAGTTCACTCAGCAAAAAATCGGATCACTGATACGCAGACTTGCTGACTGGTAAAAAAAATTTACTTGGTTACGTGTTCACAAAAACTAGGACGTGGCACGACTTACGTGAAGAGAACTTAGAACGATCGTGCTGATAATTCTTGACTGCGGATGGTGGACCGGGCCCGTATATCTGTGCGCTAGACACGTTCACGGTGCTGGTCGCTGTGCGATAAACCGGTGCTGATAAACGGAACCACGGCGCTGGTGGCTGTGCGATAAACCGGTGCTGATAAACGGAACCGGTGCTGATAATACCTACTGTGCGATAGACGGAACCACGGTGCTGACGTCGGGTTAACCACGGTGCTCGCTG
This sequence comes from Pinus taeda, assembly GCA_000404065.3. Lineage (NCBI taxonomy): Eukaryota > Viridiplantae > Streptophyta > Pinopsida > Pinales > Pinaceae > Pinus > Pinus taeda. The sequence continues at coordinate 72,161 of APFE030727845.1, read as the reverse complement.
TGCGATGGAACCACGGTGCTGACGTCGGGTTCACCACGGTGCTGGCTGTGCGATGGAACCACGGTGCTGACATCGGGTTCACCACGGTGCTGACGTCGGGTTCACAGCTGCAGTATGAGGCAGATCTTGCAGCTGCTGCAGCACAGCCTCTCCCTGATGACGACGATGATGCTTTTGACAATTGAGAGCTAAATCTAGCTATGGTAGGGTTCGAGCCCGTGTTGACTGTGCGTGTTGACTGTGCGTGTTTAACACGTTTACGCTGATAAAAAAATTCGTTGACTGTGCAATACACCAACGTTTGGAAGCTCCACGATCCTAGACATCGCTGGAGCGAGGAGCCCTCAATCTGGTCCGAAGGTCAGGGTTTTGCCGTAGTTTTCCTTCCGAGTCTGCTGAATAAGAAAAAATTGTTGTATGTGTGTGTGCCCGAGCATCCCAAAAACTTTCACACGTAATCTCCTGAGATTAATACCAACAACTGAGATCTACAAAAGAACTGGAATTCACACAAACAAAGAACCCTTGGTCCTCGTAATTTCACAAAAAACCAGAATCTACTTCTGTATCAAGATAGACGACTGTAAGCTTTTATCACAATGAGCAAAGCCGAAGCTAAGACTCAATGAAGGCTATCTGGCTTACAGAGGGCTCGACCTTAGAAGAGATTGAGAGAAAGAACTCACGGGATTTAGGATTCTGGCTCTCATACCATAATACAGTGCGAAACAAGCATATGGATTTCCAAATGAATTCAATGAATTGATTGAGCTGAATACTCAATAATAATACAGAGATATTTTACAAAGATAGAAACATCAAGTTTCTATGTGAGATTCAGTTTCATTTAAGAAACTGCTAAAGAAAGGAAAATAGCAACAATGAGCATTAAACTAATATTAGAATTATTCTAATATCTAATAGTAGGTTCAACTAAACATCCTCTGAAAGCTGCAACTTTTGGTGGTGGAATAAAGTCAATCCGACGGACGATTTGCAAGATATCGACTGCCCTAGTTTGAAGGAAGCTGCTGAAACTGAAGCTACAACTGCAGAAGTGAAGTTTGACCTGCGTGGACTAGAAGATCTCCTCATCTGAACTGCGTTGTAGGTTCATCCGAACCTCCTCTAAAAGCTGCAACTTTTGGTGGTGGAATCACGCCGATCCAATGGTCAGTTTGTGAGATATCGCCTGCCCTAGTTTGATGATGAAGCCACTAACGTTGATGCTGCTGATCTAGGGTTTGCTACCGCTGATACAAATCAGATTTATTGTACTATTTCTCTCTGCTGAATTATTGAAGATAAAAGAAGATTTGATCAAAGGACTTCCCCACACATTGTGGGGTTTGTCCCTGGCTAGCCACCACATCTTGTGTCTCTTGTCTTGGCTTGTTTTCTGTCGATCGTTTAATGTTCTAACTGCACTTTACTTTATGTGCATGTGATTGCTAATCTGTGGAGCATAATAAGAAAAAGAAGTAAATTGTTATAAGAATAGAACATACCATAACTTAAAATGGTATCGGAGCTGAGGTGAAGACAAAGCCCGAACAAGAGCAACAGCAATCACCGAAGAGAAGATTGGCAAGGCTATCCTAAAAGAACGATGGGCTCCTCAACACTCTTTCCTGGTGAAGACAAGCTCCGTGAGAAAGCTGACTATCACAGATGGAAGATGTCTATCGATCTAACCCTTGAGGATCAAGGAGTGTTGGATCATGTGAGAGGCAATATTATTGAGCCTCCATCAAATGCACCTCCTGCTACCAGGAACAAATGGAAGAACAGAGAAGTTAAAGTGAGGAATATCATCCGGGACTCTATCGACAAGCACTTGGTGGCCTACATCTCTGAACTGGACACCTCCAAGGAAATCTATGATAGACTGGTGAGTTTATTTAAAGTTAATGATGCAAATCAAGTTTTGTTTCTTAGAAAAAAGCTGAGGAAAATCAAGAAGGGTAAAGATGAGAGTATGCAAGCATACTTAATCACCGAGATCAAGAACGATCTCCTATCTATTGGGGAGACTATTACAGATAGGGAAATGGCACTCAGGACTCTTGGAGGATTACCATTTGAAAGGTAAGTGTTCAGAACTACTCTTCTGAACAATCATGTAATTTCTGGTTTAAAGGAATTAATGGCTAGATTCATTCAAAAAGAAACAAGGGTAGAAGAACAAGAAATGCCCATGCCTAAAGATCCTCCTGCTGCTTTTTCTTCTCATGCTAAGAAAAGAAATAACTTCGGGACTAAATCAAAAGGAAAGGTTGGACCTAAGGGTGGAAGAAAAGGATGATGTTACATCTACAATAAAGCAGCTCACTATGCAAGGGAGTGCCCTGATAGAAAGGACTCACACCGGGACGATGATCAAAATCCCTCTGATGGCAATCAAAGGAATGACAAATTCAATAGAAAAGGTAAGAGGAGAGCTGGGAATCAAGGAAGAGGACAAGCATTCAAGAAGGCTAGAAATTCCAGGATGTATTAAATGCACCTGACCTCCGAAAAGAACTTGGTGTCCATCTCAGGAATGAAAGACAAAGGCTACAAGGTAACCTTCAGCAATGGCAAGGTACGTATATGGAAAAATAATGTTAAAGATGCTTTCACTCTTGGGTTTCACGTTGATTCATTATATCAAGTCGATGGAAGTCCGCTAGGTGTCATGTCTCATGACACATCTCTTTAGTCCGAACTTTGGCATCGGAGGTTTGCCCCCCTTCATTATAAAGCTCTACTCAGTGTAAGACAAATGGTGACAGGGATGGCCGAATTCTGAGTAGAGAAAGAAGGTGTATGTCTAGGATGTGCCGAACGAAAGCTCAAAAGGGGACCATTCCCCTCAAGCCAAAGCAAGACCTCTGATATATTACAGTTGGTTCACTCAAGCATATCTGAGGTTGGCATTCAGAGGGAGACTACTACACCACATACTCCTGAGCAGAATGGTGTGGCGGAAAGGAAGAACCGTATGATTGTGGAAGTTGTCTCTATGGATAGATGATGCAACAATGCCTGATGTGGAAGAACCGATGGGTCCTATTTATCCACGTAAGCCTTCCTCTTCCAGGAAGAGGCCTTCATGGCTTAGGGGGATGCTTGATGATGCCGAAGGACATGCTGGACCCCGAGGAACCTTCCATGAAAGTAAGAAACCTAACAGGTATCAGAGATACCTGACCATCATGAGCACGATTATACAAAATGAGCCTTCATCATTCTCAGATGCCATCAAGCATCAAGTATGGAAGGATGCTATGAACATTATGGAGAATGATGTCTGGCAAGTAGTTCCCAGACCCCAAGACAAGACAATTGTCACTTTTAAATGGCTTTACAAGATAAAGCATGCAGCAGATGAAAGTACGGAAAAGTATAAGGCTCGTTTTGTTGCTCGTGGTTTCTCCCAGAAGGAAGGTATAGACTATGATGTGATATTTGCACCTATTGCCAGATATACGACCATCCGCTCGATCATAGCCCTTGCAGCTTCACAAGGATGGAACCTACATCAGATGGATGTCAAGACCGGGTTCTTGCACGATTCGATCAAAGAATAGGTCTATGTCGAGCAACCAAAGGATTTGAGATTTATGATTGAAAATCTCATGTATGCAGGTTGAAGAAGGCTCTCTATGGGCTGAAGCAAGCACCCCGAGCATGGCATGAGAAGATCAATAGCTACTTGATGAAGTTGGGATTCACTAGGAGTGAAGCCAATCCTAATCTTTACTTTAAGGTTGAAGATGACAAGCCTCTCATACTGGTGTTGTATGTGAATGACCTCTTTATAACAGGTGCATACCCTCTCATTCACAAATGTAAGAGGGAGTTGGCTTCTGAATTTGAAATGAAGAACCAAGGACTTGAACTGTGGCAGAAGCCAAGGGAAATTTTCCTATCTCAAGGAAAATATGTGGTGAAGATTCTAAAAAGATTTGGTATGATGGACTGCAAGCCTGTGACTACCTCGAGGATCTTAACTTTCAGAAGTTATATGGTAGTGATATCGGACCAAATTTGAGAAATGCCTCTGAGTTTCAAAAACTCATTCGCGTTGATGTTCTTGGTGAACCTCCGTTCGAATATATGTTTTGCAGTTAGCATTGTGAGCTTATATTTGGTTGAGCCTCACTAGATTGGTGTCAAGAATCTTCTGAGATGTCTTTAGGACACAATCTCTCATGGATTGAGATACACTGCCGGAAATATGAAACTGCATATTCGAATGTTGATTAGGCAGGTAGTGTGGAGGATCATTGGAGCACTTTTAGTGTTGTTTCTCTTTGCATTCTACTTCGATATCCTAGATGAGCATGAAGCAAAAGTCGGTGGCTTTGAGCACCACCGAAGCAGAATATATTGTTGTTAGCATGGCCTCCTATGAGGCAGTCTGGTTGTGAAAGCTCTTTAGTGAGTTGTTTGGATTTACATTGGATACCACTGTGATTCTCTGTAACAACCAAAGGTGGGATTCGATTATTGAGGAATCCCGTATTCGTTGATTGCTCCAACAGATAGACATCATCTTGGATATGGTAAGTTGATGAGCAAGGAGGCTCCATCACATTAAGATGATGTACAAGTCGATACACCTTGTCAAAGCCCCGAGGAAAGATCTAATCTGTGAGTTTCCCAAACGACTTGGAGTCGTCAAGAAACCCTTGTACAAGGGTCCTACATGTTGCATACATTAAGCTCTGAGCGCTCTAAGGGCTTGTGGTTCTTACTGGAGCAACAGACGACCACAGGGTGACTCACCCTCCCCTGGTGGTGCGCACTGGAACAAGATGATTCGCTGTCTTGTGGGACAAGATGATTCGCTCTCTTGTGGGACAAGATGATTTGCTCTCTTGTGGAACAGGATGATTTGCTCTCCTGTATAGCAGGATGATTAGTTCTCCTGTGAGGCCTGGATTGATGTGTTCTCCATGGCGACTGTAGCAAGATTGATGTGTTCTCCTGTGAGGCCTGGATTGATGTGTTCTCCATGGCCACTGTAGCAGGATTGATGTGTTCTCCTGTGAGGACTGGATTGATGTGTTCTCCATGGCAACTGTAGCAGGATTGATGTGTTCTCCTCTGAGGCCTGGATTGATGTGTTCTCCATGGCAACTGTAGCAGGATTGATGTGTTCTCCGTAGCGACTGTAGCAGGATTGATGTGTTCTCCATGGCAATTGTAGCAGGATTGACGTGTTCTCCTGTGAGGACAGGATTGATCTCCATTGACCTACATGGACTAGAAGATCTCCTCATCTGAACTGCACTGTAGGTTCATCTGAACCTCCTTTGAAAGCCACAACTTTTGGTCGTGGAATCAAGTCAATCCGACGGACGGTTTGCAAGATATTGACTGCCCTAGTTTGAAGGAAGCTGCTGAAACTGAAGTTGCAACTGCAGAAGTGAAGTTTGACTTGCGTGGACTAGAAGATCTCCACATCTGAACTGCGTTGTAGGTTCATCTGAACCTCCTTTGAAATCCGCAACTTTTGGTGGTGGAGTCAAGCCGATCCGACGGTCAGTTTGTGAGATATCGTCTGCCCTAGTTTGATGATGAAGCCGCCAATGCTGATGCTGCTGATCTAGGGTTTGCTACCGCTGATACAAATCAGATTTATTGTACTATTTCTCTCTACTGAATTATTGAAGATAAAAGAAGATTTAATCAAAGGGTTTCCCCACACATTGTGGGGTTTGTCCCTGGCTAGCCGCCACATCTTGGGTCTCTTGTCTTGGCTTGTTTTCTTTCGATCGTTTAATGTTCTATCTCCACTTTACTTTATGTACATGTGATTGCTAATCTGTGGAATATACTAAGAAAAAGAAGTAAACTGTTATAAGCATAGAACATACCATAACTTAACACAACAAAATACTCTATGTACCAGGTTTGAGAAAGAATTGGGTTTCCATACCATGTTTAAAAGATAAAGGTGATAGAGTAGCTTTTCTTGATGGAAAAGTAGTTGTGTGGCCTAAAGGCTCTAATATAGAAAATGCTAGAACCATTGGTGTTCATGAAGGAACGTTGTATAGGCTCCTAAGTCAGCCTCTTCAAGCTTTGACACATTGATATCAATCCATGTGAATTATGCCATACAAGGTATGCCATCTTCATTACAAAGTTTTGCCTTCATTAAGTCAAATGGTCACGCATGCCCAAGGTGCAAGTAGATCATGAAGAAGGGTGTAGAGGGTGTGCTATTGGAAAGAATGTCAAGAAATATTTCCCTAGTAGTGATAGTACAACACACCCCCTACTAAACCCAGCCCCAACAAGGTTAGCAGGAGGTAGTTACTATGTTGATTCAATCTCCATGGTATAGTTATGGAAATGCGACCTAAATTTGTTGACATCTTGCAACCACCTCAAAACCTAAAACAGATGACATCATTGCATTCGTCTCTTTGAGACCTTTCCAACGATATAAATGTTACCTCGATCTGACTTATGGATCGAAGATATGACCGATTGAAATTGGCCTTTTAAGCCTTGCCTAATCATTTGTCTTGCCATGTGGCCACTATGCCACTGGGCGAGCCTGCGTGGAAGGCATGTCACTTGACCTCGAGTCCCATTACATTGTACGCTCCATCGAGGCTTGTTTTTCCGACCTTCAACCCCCCGACTTCTAGGACCCAACCAGCCTGACCACGCTATCAGGCCCGACTAGTCTGACTCCCAACATAACAGGTCCCACCCAACTTGCTCCGGCCCTAACATGTTTTCCGGGCCCTAACTCTCAGCCAAAAAGGTCACTTGGCCTGACCTCCACCCTAGTCAGTCCCACCAATAGTTCCAGCCTGTTTTGCAATTTGTTTTATACTTAGAAAATTCCCAATTTCTTTGAAAATCACCCAAGCCCATGGTCTTCATGGCTCGATCGCTTGGTTAAACTTGTTCTTCACAAGATCAAGGATGAAGATCCAAGATCCAAGTTCTTTCGTCTCTCTTCCATATCACCGTGGCCATAGAGACCCTAAATCCACGTGCTCAGACACATCAGTTATACTTTATTGAAATACAGTGAATTCCTACTCTTAGGATCCAATGAAATGAGAATAAACTCGTCCATTAACTTGTCTAGTAAAATTCATAGAAAACATGCATCTAAGTGCACTTCTCAGAACCACAGGGAAGTCAATCTAGTTTCCCAATCACAACATAATCAAGCATTTATTTTCTTGCAATGCAACTCACATACACAGAGCGATTAGTGAAATCAACAAAATTAAATGCTAACCAACATATACATCAAGTTAACAAGATAAACACAGAGATTTTACATCTCCTCAAAATTTATACAAGGAATCAACATCCCACATACACACAAAAATCCACATTCCCCATTAAAGGTATAAGCATGCAACTAGTACAATAACATGTACATCTTATTCAAATGTAAGAATTATAGGTAAATATTAATCTTAAACAATCAAAGGAACATGCAACTGAGATCGGGACTTCAACACTCCACCCAACCATAGGCAAGCTACAGCCACTGTTACTTGTAGTTGTCACCCTCGACCCAGATTCCAACGCTTGAGGTGGAGTGCTTATGAAGGAAAAAAAACTTCAGCTAAAACAGGATGTCTCAAGGCCACTATGCCTTCATCCACCAACTACAAAAGCTTCCACTCAATCTTTTCAAGCTTTTCATGCATGATAAACATCCATGCCAAGATAACACAGTACAAAGAGCTTCAACTCACTTTCAGGAGAAGAGAGTCCACAATAAAGGAAGGTTCATCAATGGATAAGCTACTGATGGGTAAAGATATCACTCTCCAGGTGGTTCATTAATGAGTCAAGCACCAGAGCTTCATCCCCAAGGCAACTCCTGGTGGTTCATCATTCCTCACAAGCACCTGAGTGATTCTTCCCAACCAATAGGTTCATCCATCCACAAGCTTCCAGTCGATTCTTTACCCTTACAAGAAATCCACTCTTATCTACAATGCTTTTCACCCAACAAGCCTCTGTGAGGGTTCTTCAGCTAGTTTTTACCTCTCCAGAGCTTGATGACTGTAAATTTTGATCGTTGTCGTCTCTTTATGTTTCACCTCCACCCTTAGTGGGACCATTTTTTCTTATAGTGCACTTCATTGCGCGTTCTCTTCCACTTTCTCCGCACAAAAGAATGGGAGCTTGTTCTCTATGCCTATGTCTATCCACGTGTGCATGAGAGCATTTCTAAATGAATGTCACCCTTTCCAAACAGACTAACCATCTATCCTCATCCCATCTCCTTGCCAGTCCACCCCCTTAGGAGAGAGCAACCCGTGCTACCTTTAAGTTTTAGTCCTTTTCTTGCTTGTCATTGGGGTTAAAGGACACCTGGGCTTGTCGTTTCCTCTTTCAGTTAATTTATGGCACAGTCGGCCCATTTAAAACCACTAAGCCAACCAAGACTGATATTTAAAACAACAATTCCCACAAGCAATCTCCTTCCTCAAGCAATGGAATCTATGTCCCTTGTTCTCTCAGCCTTTTAAATAATTACAAGTATTTACAATGAAAGAAACATAAATTAGGGGATGTCACTGATAGTAGATCCAAAGAAATTGTGCATCTAATCCATTATGATGTTTGTGGTCCCATCTCTATGAAATCTCTTCGTGGCCCTCTATATTATGTGACCTTTATTGATGACTACTCATGAAAGACATGGATCTTTTTCATGAAGACTAATGATGAAGTACTCAGTAAGTTACAGGAATTCAACTTTGAGGTCGAGAATCTACCAGAGAAAAGCATCAAAATTCTAAGATCTGATAATGGAGGGGAATACACTTCAAAAGAGCTTGTTGCTTTCTGTAAAGGAGTTGGGATTAAGAGGGAGTTGAAAGTTCCCTACAATCCACAACAAAATGGAGTGGTTGAAAGGAAGAACATATCTATTGAAGAATTCTTCAGGGTTATGCCATATGATCAAGACCTTCCCAATTTCTTATGGGAGGAAGCGTCCAAGACAATTGTATATATTCAAAATACAAGTCCTCACAAAATTCTAGAAGACATGAATCCTAAAGAAGCATTCACTTGTCAAAAGCCAAGGGTTTATCCTCTAAGAATCTTCAGTTGCCCTGTCTACATTCACATTCCTAAGGACAACAGGAAGAAGCTTGACCCTTTAAGGAAGAGGGATTTTTTGTTGGATATAGTGAATCTTCAAAAGCCTACAAAATCTACATACAAGGACAACATCAAATTGAAGTAAGTCGAGATGTCACTATTAATGAAAATGTTGCTTTCAAGAAGTCCAAAGAAGTCCCCATGAACTTTGATGACAACAAAGAACCTGACTCTCCTAAGGAAGAGAGTCCATGGCATTCCCATCCTTCAAAAACACTTGTTGATCATCATGAAGAGCTTGAAGGACCAAGTGAACCTGTGTATCCCATTACTGTTCCTCAAAACAAGAAGAAACCAACATGGCTTAGATCTACTCTTCAAGAAGTAGGACATGCCACTGCTCATGGCACATTTAGAGAAAGCAAGAAACCAAAGAAGTATTATATGTATGCAACTTTGATGACTAAACTCATCAATTCTAAACCTTCTACTTGTGAAGAAGTAGCAACTCAGCAAGTTTGGAAGGACGCAATGATGGAAAAGTATCAATCAATTATAAAGAATGATGTATGGGAGATCGTAGCAAGGCCTGAAGGAAAGTCAATTGTGACCTCCAACTGGATGTATAAGATTAGGCATGCAATATATGAACGCATTAACAAATACAAGGCTAGATTTGTAGCTAGAGGATTTTCCAGAAAGAGGGATAAGACTATGACAAAACCTTTGATCCAACTACCAGGTACACAACTATTAGATCTCTTGCTTCAATTACAGCTTCTATGGGATGGAATATACATCAAATGGATGTGAAGACAACTTTCCTCAATGGTGTAATTGATGAAGAGGTATACATAGAACAACCTCAAGGGTTTGAAGTTCATGGGAAAGAATCTTACATATGCATATTGAAGAAAGGCCATGTATGTATTGAAGCAAGCCCCTCGTGCTTGGTATTCTCGAATTGACATTTATTTGACAAGGCTTGGTTTTGCTAAGAGTGATGGTGATATGAACCTATACATCAAGGTTGTGAAGAATGGGGCAGTGATTCTATTGCTATATGCAGATGACTTATTTTGGACATGTGTGGGGCATCTCATTCTTCAGTGTAAGTGGCAGTTGGCTGCCATTTTGACATGAAGGATCTTGGATTAATGCACTATTACTTGGGACTAGAAGTGTGGCAAAATCCTGGAAGTATGTTATCAAGATCCTCCAAAAGTTTTGCATGATTGATTGTAAACCTCTGGCAACTCCTATGATAACTAATCTGCAAAAACTAGGGACTTCTGATTCTAATCTTGTTGATCCATCTATATACTGGCAGTTGATCAGTTCATTGATGTATATGGTTCATAGTAGGCTAGATATTTGCTTTGTTGTGAACAAATTGAGCCAATTTCAGATAGAACCTAATCATGATCATTAGATTGACACAAAACATGTATTGAGATATCTTTGTGGTAATGTTGATTATTGTTTAAGATATGTTGCAAGGAATGAGATTCAGTTGCAGGGATTCTCTAACTCTGACTCGGCTAGAAGTGTTGAAGACGGGAAAAGTATAATTGGTGGTTGTTTTAGTTTGGGCTCTATGATGGTTTCTTGGATGAGCAAGAAGCAGACCTTAATTGCACTCAACATTGTAGAAGCAGAATGTATGTTCGCCTATGTTCTTAGCTGTGAAGCAATATGGCTTCGTAAATTGCTTGCAGGTTTATTTGATGAGGTGTTGAAATCGACCATAATATATTGTGACAATCAAAGTTGAATAAAGCTATCAGAGAATCCAGTCTTCCATGGGAGGTCGAATGTTATGAATATAATTTATAGAAAAATAATCAAAAATAATGTAAACAATAATAGTTATAATTAAGGATCAATTAGCTAGTGATTAGTTAATGAAAGGACATGTCTCTAAAGACGTGGCCATTAGTGAAAGGGTACCTGCCTGGGTATATATACAAGACCCTCAGTTGTAATCACATCATCTCATATCAATTCTTTTATACACTATTCAATATACAATTACTTGTCCTACAATGGATCTCTTTGTCTTCAAAGTATTCTAAAGATTATTGTTGCATATACCAACTTTGTTCGTTACATTGGTATTAGAGCATTCTCTGAGTATACGAACTTTGTTCGTTACATTGGTATCAAAGCCACATTCTACAATCCCGACCCTTAGCCATTGACTTTTAAGTCTTGTCAACTTCGTTGTCATCATAATCAAAGTGTTTCACTACACAGTGTTGGAAGTTCTCCATTCGCCAGTTTCATCGTTTGACCCCTGGCCATTTATATAAATAAGAAGAAGAAGATATATTTAGAAAAAAAATCAAATACAAAAACAAAACAAAAAAAAAGATTATATAAAATTAGAAAAAAATAATAATAATAATAAAATTACATATATAGAAAAAAATTATATAAAAAAATATAATATATATATATATTAAATAACAAAAAATTATAAAAGCAAAAAATAAAAAATAGCAAAAGCACTTACCTGCTGGCAGACGCACTACCTGTTGGTCGGGCCACAGAACGTAGCCATCCGAGCTGCCATTACTCCGCGACTAGCTTGCTCCACCACACATAGTCACTACCTTCCTCGCTGCCTTCCGCCCTCAGAGTCGTCATTCCTCACTCCAACCGCAATCCAGTTCGACAAGCATCCACACCGCCATACACTGGTGCTTCGATTCTTCCATTGCACCAGATTCTTCCACGCTACCAACCTGTGCTACTCTGCTCCATTACCGGCAAGACACCCTCCAATTGTCATCGTTAGAATCCTCCTCCAGTCACTACCTTTGCCCTTGCATGCAACCTCCCCGCACAAATTCAAGCCATTGACTTTCGTTCCAATTTTTCCCAACAATCCTAACATTTGGTGCCCCGCTCCGCCATTAATTCATCTATCAAACAGTCAAGCCCTTTTTTCACCGGTCACTGATTCATGGTTTTCGTGATCAAATCGTCATATAAGTTATACAGTATATAACTCATTAAGAATTATATAATAGTTAAAACAAACAAACAAACAACAATATTATTATAAGGTGTTACGATTAGTACAATACACATGTGGCTCAAGGTTTTATAAAGTGAAATATTTTATATAGAGAGAGAAAAGGTATAAAGCCATTATATATAGAAGGGAAAAGGTATAAGCAATTTGCAAGCAATATATATATATATATATTAGGAAGTTAAATAAAATAAATTTTATTAAGAAGTGAGTTTAATTCTAAGAAGTAAGGTTAACCCGGATCGGGGTGTGTGCCAGAGGATGGCAAGGACGGTGAACAGTTATGAGGAGTAAAGGCTGGGTACCATCCATCGCCCCCCACACGCTCATGGCGATGGGTGCGGTGTCCATTCGCATGAATACATACAAGGGTTGTGGGAAAGGTGGTAGGCGAGGCAAGGACAAGGCAGGAGGCATAACAAGTAAGGAAGGACAGGGGAGAGGCAATTGCATTGTCGATTGGGGAGTTAAGGCAAGACAGGGGAGTGTTAACTGCATTGTTGTGTGCGGAATTGGGAGTTGGAGCACTAGAGTTGGGAGGCGGAGGCATTATCAACGGCATTAGTGGAGCAAGCACGGGTATGTATCTTGGACCTACAACCTCATTGCAATGGCGAATTGGTTTGTTTCTAGATGGAGGGATCTGGAGAAACCTAGGGAGGGGAATTGGGGGATTTGCTGGGGAAAACGTCGCAGGCACGGTATGGCTGCTATCTCGGTACGCATCCTGGCTATAAGGCTCCTGAGCTTCGACCTGGCCAGTGGTTGAGAAGCCCCTCTTGAGAGTTGCACTATGAATCCACACTATAACCGAGATGGAAGTGGAGAAGCTATGCACTAAGGATGCGTACGCTATAAGGAAAGCAGAGGAGAGGCGTAGTTTGACTGGGCAGAGGGGAATGGGAAGGATCACCTATGCATGAGAACCCTTGCGGGGCCGAAAGAGGGGATTGTCAACCACTCTGGGTATGAGCGGCTTTGGGAAGGGAGTAATGAGAAGCACACCAAGATATCGAGACTGGCCTCGTCCCATGAACGGGTTGTCTCCCAACCTATATATGGCTTGGAGAGTAACTGTGATAAGATAAGAATTAAGGATAATGATGGCAATGAGATTCAAAGCCAGAAGTTAATGCCTTGTTCCTGTGAACAGGTTGTGTACAAAGTGGAGATGGCTCGTCTTGCGAGAAGAAGAGGTCGTGGCAGACATGGGAGGGAGCCTGCAAGGGCCAATGACCGAAGCACTTCAGAACAGCGTAGAGGACGGAAATCTGTTGATCACCTCATCAGCGAAGCCGCAGCGACTTACAAGGAGGGAATGGATGTAGGCATCCATAAATTACTAGAAGAATGGAAGGGAGAAATTAAGGAGCAGAGCAAGACTGAGGAGGAACTCGGGAACTAGAGGACCCTAGTCCCGAATCCCGGAAATACCAGAGGCAAAATAACTCAGTTTAAGCAAACCCTTTATCTCTACTGGCTTATGAAAACCCTGATGGGGAGGCCATGGAACAAATATCTGTGGGAATGGCTTTGACCCCCCAAGACATGCCCAATTACAAACAGGATCTGCAATGAATCCAATTCTAGCTACATAAGCAGGACATCCACCTGGATAGAATCCAAAGGTGCATCCCATGCATCATCGAATTAACTGAGATACCCAGTGAAACAATCAAGGATCTGGCACCGGTTGAATTGGCTTCGGAAGAGCAGCAAGAATAGTTAGTTAATCTGATTTCTTTTTGCTTAATTCGGATAGCATTTACTTTTCATTATGCATGCTCATGATAGATAGACATATAGCGTCTTGCCATGAAACTGAGACATGCTTAGCTTGGTTAAAAAGACTGATACTTCACTGTTTTTGGATGGCTTATAACAAGGATAGGTGGCCAACAAACTTGGTTTCCCAGTGGGAAAGTTGAGACCACCTATCTCACATAAGTGGTGTAAACTTCTCGTTTATAAATAGAAAATGAAGTGTCCCGCAAAGCTTAACAAAAAAAAAAATCTAAGTAAGGTTCATAATTGAAAAAGTTGGAAAGGTCGGATAAAGTATCTTTATTATAACACCTATATAATAAAAATTAAAGGTAAAACATTACGGTAATGGAATCCATCACTGAAGAGAACGCAAAAAAGGAGTCTAATTCGAAGATAAATGAAGGAGCTATGGATTCCATATGTAATTCTACGTTTTGGTCCAAATGTCCATTCTTTCGAACAGAATATAAGTATTCATTGATTTTTAAAAATCGCACAAGATTTTGTCCAACATGTAAGAAAGTGTTTACTTTGGAAGAATATCAAGGTAATCCACATACACAAATTAAAAGATTGAAAGAAGAGTTCATAGAACTCCAGCAACAAAAGGAGGCATCGGAAAATAGTTATAAGGATCTTGAAGATTGATTTTACGAAGAATCAACAGAAAGTAACAATGAAATTTGGTGTCTAACAAATCATAATAAAAAATTACTTGAAAAGGTCAACAACTCCAAAACTACAAAGAAAAAATTAGAAGAAGAAAAAAGATGTCTCGAGAAGAAATTTAACGAGAATCTATCAAAAAAAGACAAAGAAAATTTGCACTTAAAAGACCTGAATCAAAGGTTATTAGAACAAACCAAAAATTTAAAAGATAAGGATACTAAGAATAAAGTCAACAATCTAAAAAATGAATAGATTTTACATATAAGGAATCATAACCAAAACCTTCTTACGCAAATAAAGAAGCTTAAAAGTGACAAGAAGTCACTACATGACAAGTTAGATCAACTTACTCAAGAATAAGTATTGAAGTCTCCAGTCATAACAATCCAAGTTGAAGATAAAGGAACAAATATTGATCCAATCAATATCACAACTCAAGAAGATGAGAAACCAATAGAAGTTAAAACGTATTCAAATGTTGCAATCCAAATAATGGAATTCCAAGTGATTATTCATTAGCCAACTCAACAACAATAGTACTTGAAGTAAATCAAGAAATTGCTACACACTTGATAAGGAGAAGTCCAATCAAAAGAACTCCTTATCGGCATTTGAATCACATGAGCAGACAACTAAATCAGTCTACATATTTGAACCATTCAAAACGAAAACAACAAATTTATGTTCCAAAGGATACTGAAGTTTGCAGAATCCAGACCTATGATAACAATTCATTACAAATTCCAAGTGATTGGAAGATTCCACGGAAGATTAATCTAGGATGGTCAAATCCATTCACAGACTGACAATTTTATTTATCACTCCAAGAATCATATCCCCTTGTATCAACAAAGATGAAAGTATTGAGACGAGAAGATATTTGAAACGGGAAAAGAGATCAAGCCCTTTCATTAGTAAGCTTTGAGGGCAAAGTTTTTGGAAGAGGAAGACAATGGTAAGAATATAATTTATAGAAAAATAGTGTAAACAATAATAATCATAATTAAGGATTATTTAGCTAGTGATTAGTTAATGAAAGGACATGTCTCTAAAGGCATGGCCATTCGTGAAAGGGTACCTTCCTAGGTATATATACAAGACCCTCAGCAGTAATCGCATCATCTCATATCAATTCTTTTATACACTATTCAATATACAACTACTTGTCCTCAATAGATGTCTTTGTCCTCGAAGTATTCTGAATATTATTGTTGCATATATGAACTTTGTTCGTTACATTGGTATCAGAGCACTTCTCCGAGTATACGAACTTTATTCGTTACATCAAAGCACATTGGAATCAAGTATCGATTCAATCAAGACATGGTGCAAAAGGAAGCAGTTTAGCTCCAGTACATCTCCACTAATGAGCAAATTATTGATATTCTTACGAAGCCTCTTTCTAAAGTGAAGTTTGTGTACTTCCAAGACAACTTGGTCTTGTGGAGAATGCACCACTCATTGAGAGTGAGTGTTGATTTCATCATGGATATAGTTTCTCCCTATGTCATGCACTTCAACCGGAATTAGGGATGTTATCCTTGTGTCAAGTACATTGACTAGAATTAGGAAGAATGGTTTGATAGATTAGATAAGCATTATAAACAGACATTCTTTCTATTTCATGTACTCTGATCAGAATTAGGGATGTTATCCATATATCAAGTACATTGACCTAAATTAGGAAGAATGGTTTGTGAACTGTCTTTCTCCCTGTGTCAAGTACTTTGACCAAAATTAGGCAATGTGTCCCTTTGTCAAGTACTCCCTGTGTCATTTGACCTTGGATGGAGTATGGTCCTAGAGGTTGTAGCCTCCTAGCATCATCCTCTGATCTCTTTCTAGAGAGACTTTATGTAAAGTTTTGAAGATGTTCTATGCTAAGAGCAATTTCACTTTTCTCACAGCAATCATACAAGTAGTTAAGTAAAATGCAGATAGAACATATAAGCAGATCTTACAGAAGACAAATTAGAAACAGGAAAAATGTGTGTGTTCGTTTCGGCGGTCAACAAGATGCTTCAACCAGCAAAGTCTCCTTTGGTCAGCCAGCCCAGATGTGTCACAACAACCCTCCAACCAGTAGATGAGTCAACCCAAGTCAATTCTACAAAAGTCAACGCTATCCTGAAAAGTCAACGCAGGGGCAGCAAGCTAAAAGTCAATGCAGCAGCAAAACGGTCAACCCTTTGATCTCGATTTTTGTGCCAGGTAGTACGGCCTTCAAAAATCGAACTTCCCACCAATTTTCAGCTTGATTGGACCAAGCGTTGACCAAAGTCAACGCTGGTCAAACTTTCTGCGAAACCCTAGCAGCAGAAACTCCGTACGGTCTGTCTTCTTCGTCCTTCCCACGTGTGGCTGAAATTCGTCCTCCAGGTAGCTCGTACTCTCTAAGATGAGAGAGGAAGATGTGAGTTGAGTTGTGATGAAATTCTCTCCAACTTCTCCTGTATATATATCCATCAATGGGGGTGTGTGACACATCTGTTGGGCATGTGAGCCTACATTACAAAACTGGATGACCTTGCACATATAATTTATTAAGAATAATAAATTCAAAATATAAGTTCTGCTCATCGGATTAAGACTATTTTTGTATGGATTTTACACCTCTCAGAAAGAGGAATCCAACAAAAATATTAGCCTCTTAATCTGAGCATCAGAACATGGATTTTGGACCTAGTTGTCCAATTTTAACACTCCCTCAACAAACAAAGATGTGATTTTGTAAATGTATTGTAACATATGAAGCTCACCAGTGCTTGATCCTAACTTTTCACAAGGTAAAACAACTTCAATCATCAATCTTCATCTATGACTTTGCGGTTTAGGGGGAATTTTATTATGGGCCATTTTGTCACATTTGATCAGTGAACCTCCTAATGGGATCAATCAACATCATATTCCCCCTTGTCACCATCTTGCACAAATCCCTAAGCATGTTCCCTTCATCCCCTATAGTTTTAGCCCTAAAATGCTTCATCTGAGCCAGTTTGAGGACCAACGCTCCATGTAAGCCTATTGAGGTACATTCACTAGTAGGTTTCTCCACTGTGGATTGTGTTGGTCACCCATAGGTTGCTCCTCTTTGAACCTACATTGGTTCTAGAAATTTAGGAGAATGATCGAGATTCTAGAAGCTTCCCCTTCTAGGAGTTTACAGAAGTGGTTTCAACTAATTACCTTGGATAAAACATTTAGATCCCATCCTTACCTACTTTTAAGTTTTCAACACTTATCCATTGATCCTATCCCTCCATAAAAGGTGGATCTCTTACCCTAGATTGGTAATTGGAAAAGAACTCCCAACCTACCTCTCCTTCCTATATATTTACCTCATTCCACAAGAACCTAGTTAGTTTTGGGGTTGGATTTAGGAGAGTGATTCTACCCTTATGCTGTTATAGTGAGTGGTAATCATATCATGAATTTAGGGTGATTAGAGGTGCATATTGTGACAATGAAAGGACAATTCAACAACTTGGACAAGCTCTTCTACAATATCAACTGCTACTTATGGTTGTATTCTCCTTCCATTTATATTAATGAAAATAATTCATTGTTTTCCTATATGTGATGTTGTTATTTCACTTATTTCAATACCATGTTGATTTATTGAATGAAGTACATAGATGATACTGCATAGAACTCGTATTTTCTTGGCTTGTGTTATCTGACTGTGAAGGTTCTAATTTTGACATTAAGAGTTGGAATTGGAGCTTCCAAGATAAATAAGGAGTGAAGTGTGTGAAGAATGCTAAGTAAGCCTCACTCAGTCATCTATTTACTTTTGGGAAAATAATTTTTTTCCTTGTCTCTCTGTGGTGCTAGGTTAGACACCAGCCTTGGGGAGATACTTTTGTCCGCAATCGCAAATCTCGTATAACACTGGGGGTGATATCTCATTCCATGTACGTAAGTGTATCATACCATTCTCCACATACCTTCGGGTATATTGGATGGTGCTCCATGCATGGAAAGGATATGGGAACACTCACATTTAACAGTTACACATTAAATAGCATTATTATGGACTAGGCTTCCACGTACCTCTGGGTATATTTTGGAAGTCCCCACTAGGTTGATATCTCACCATAGGTAATTGAGTTAGCCACCTTGTACACTCTAATACATTGAACACAACATTCGGGGAGATTATTTTCCCATACGTAAATCCTTGGTTCACCAAGGTGGTATATCGCAATTCACAATGACTTGGTAATACTTTTACCTAGTTACCCCTATTTTCATTTCTTGTTAGTTTCTAAAATTAATTGACTGTGGAACGACATCCTACCCATGGAACAAGTTCTTAATAGATATTGGGTTGAGACTAATGGCATCAATTCCTGAGTCTACCAGTCAAGGAAACCCCTCTGATTGGAATCCTAATCCCTTTTGTCCTTTTGAAAATATTGGTGCTCCTTATATGGCAATGTTATCCCTTCCCATATTTACGATTAGTTTTCAAGTTTGGTTATTTTTGACCTCTTTGCTTTTAAATGTCCAAACTTCTTCTCAACCAAGTAGTCCTCTACTTGAACAACATTAACCTCAAGTTGATTTAGAAGTTGACCCTTTTCCTCCCCTTTCTTCCTCCTAACCTAGTGAAAGTATTGATTCTAGTAACCAGGAAGATAAGGTGAAGAAGAAAAGGACAAAGAAGAAGAAGCAAAATAAGTAAAGGGGAAACCAAGAAACCTTTGCTACCAATGCAACTAGTATGGAGGAACCTTCCAATCAGCCTTGCAAAGTTAAATTCCCTTGCAATTTATGTAAGGGTGACCAACTTCTTATAGATTGTCCTTGTATTCCTGAGCTATTAAAAGTGTGGTCCATAGCCTCACATCAGACTTTGTCGCCAACTTTTGGAGATTATGTTGGTGAAAAATTACCATCAACTAATGATCAGAAGGTTCATGGGAAGAAGGGTAAAGTTAAGTTTCCCTATAGGTTATGTGAAGGGAATCATCCAAATTCATCTTTGCCCTTATATGGATGAAGCATCCATATTATTGGGAAATATTACTGTTTCTCAACTGAAACTTTTGGTTGGTTACCAGATGCTTTCCCCTAATACTCCATTAATTGATGAAGTGATTGATCAGAATCTATCTCTAGTCAATCCCACTCTCTATCAATGTGAATACTATGAGTCTGTTGTTTGGCACGGGATCCCCCCAATGCAAGTTTTGGGGCTTAAAGCCCATGTTTTGACAAAGTCTATTGTAAAGGCCCCGCGATGTATGGGCACAAAGTGCGAAGATGGTCAATGAATCATAGGGTTTTCTGCCCTCATTTTTGTAATGTAATGTCGGTTTGATAGATCTACCCATGGTTTGTAGACCATGGGATTGTATAAATAGAGTGAGGCTCTAAGTGTCAAGAAGGGAATAACATGATCTAGGAAATCATTGAATTTCTTGGGCATGGGATCTGCCGCAACATGTTTTTGGGGCTCAAAGCCCAAGTTTTGGTCAATTGGATTGTAAGACTCCACGAATTGCGGGCGCGGAGCACGAAGTCTAGGATGAGTCATAGGGTTGCCTGCCCTAAAATATTGTAATTTAATGTAAAGTTGTGTCAGCGTACCCATGGTCCGTGGACCATGGGATTGTATAAATAGAGTGAGGCTCTAAGTGTAAAGAAAGCTAAGGAATGATAGAATAGCAAAGGCATGGTTCAAGGTTAGAGTTGGATCTGAAGTGTATTGGGTCATAGTAGTAGGAAGAGGCTATGTAGCTGAGTGCGCGAACCCCTGCAGCTAAGTGCGTAGGGCAGAGTTGGGTCTGTAATTGAGATTGGAAGTTAATAAAAAGAAGTTTATTTTGTGCATCTGTTCTTGAATCTATATTCTGATGTTATGCATTACTTTTACTCTTTTTATTCACTGTGCACAATTGATGAATACTTGTATGAATGACTATATATAAAAATAATCTAAGTAATCAGATAACATAGCCTAATTAAGGAAGACTTTGGTAAATAACATGGGTCGCGCTGCGGCTAAAAGTGCGTGAAGACTGTATCATAGGGCGTGGGGTGCCTGTTGGTGCGCATAGCGCAGTAAGTGTGAAGGTTGGACCACATACCAATCACCTCATATCAAACATCCCCAGGGTGCAGAAACTTGGTTCGAGCACCCTCCCATACTACTTTGGGTGAGACCTCAATCTGTGCTCCGTGGACTGTGGTGGAAAGGGCTGGTAGTACTAGGATTTGCTTGGCTAAATCACTTATAAAATTGGGTTAGGCCCCACTAAGCCAACAAATGGTTCCATTGTAAAAGAGGCTAAGGGGGGCCATGAAATGTCCACAGGGAAGGGGGCAGAGGACATCGACTTGGATGAAGAGGGCGTGGGTCTGGAAACTACCTTGCAACAATTGAAATGACTGCACGTCCCTAAGAAACTGGTCCCCAAAAAGAAGTCGAAGGCATCCAAGACGTCCATTGACCCAATCATGCTTACAGAAGGTGATCTTTTTGACATTAGCGAAACAGTTCACGATGTCACTAAGGACGCGCTCCAAGAAGTGATGGTGGGGTAGAACACTATATTGGGGGCGCTACAAGTGCAATTACAGGGACTACAAGTGCAACCCCCCCAAATAGGAATGATGGCCTCATATGCCACAACAGGTACATCAAAGATGGAATAGATGCTACACGCCCATGTGACCAACACTTTTGTGTTCCCCAAGGGCGCGTTAGCCATAGCAAACGAAGTTGACCACATTGCAGTGGGCAGGATAAGGGGTTAAGTGTAAACTTTGTTGCCCTTCCGTGAGAAACCCTCTACTAGTTACAAGATGGGGTAATAGCCGAGCTCTACTCTAGAGAAGGCCGTGCACTACAACTCGTGAGCGAACAAAGGATCAATATGGAACAGCTCAGCCTACAGCATGATGAACTCGTTGCACAGACTCAAGGACTAGCACAAGCGGTGGACGATGCTTATAGAACTGTCCTGGAATTGGCTATCTCGGCAGATCTACCAGTAGAAGAGCAAATTCATAGATTGGCCAATGGATTCCGCGAGGAAAAGGAGGAAGCAACGAGGATACAATTGGAGCTCAGCCTTCAGATTATCGAACTGCAATTAAAGGTGCAATCATCCACCCCCTGAAAATTAGGGAACAACACGCTGGTGTTATCCAAAAAGGACTGGAGGAAATAGGACAGGCAGTGTTGACCTGTACTACGATGTTAGAAGAATCCTTTGTAGTCCTGACATCTTTACAGCAGGACCTCACCATACAATGGATGGAAACAGAGGCGTGGGAGCTTTAAGTGCAGTATGAAAATGTGTGCAGAATGATGCAGACATTTTCCCTAACCCAACAGCTGGCGATGCTATAGCAAGCGAAGTCATTGAAGGAACAGGTGGATTTCGTGCGATAGAAAGAGGCAATACTTAAAGCGCACATCCAACCTTGGATTGATGAGGCCTTCCTCATCACTGCTGCTATCGAAGGAAAGATTGCAAAGATGAAGGTGATGCATGCCTTAAGTCATGGAATTTCCCCTGACAGTGAGCATTCAACCGAAAGAGTAGAGCAAATCCAGAAAACGATAGAATAGCGCATTGCAGACCTTTGCACAACACAAGCACAATTAGAGGGGCTCTGTGCCAAGATTTCCACACGAGCGGAGTGACTTGGGATGAGTCACGATGATTGTGTTGGGGGCCTGTTGGGCATGGGATCCCCTGCAACATTTTTTTGGGGCTCCAAGCCCAAGTTTGGTCAATTGGATTGTAAGACTCCGTGAATTGTAGGCACAGAGTGCGAAGTCTAGGCTGAGTCATAGGGCTGTCCACCCCAAAATATTGTAATTTAATGTAAAGTTGTGTTGGCCTACCCATGGTTTGTGGACCATGGGATTGTATAAATAAAGTGAGGTTCTAAGTGTAAAGAACGCTAAGTAAGGAATGATAGAATAACAAAGGCATGATTCAAGGTTAGAGTTGGATCTGAAGTGTATTGGGTCATAGTAGTAGGAAGAGGCTCTGCAGGTGAGTGCATAGAGGCCTAGTAGAGTCCGCAATCGAGTGCGTGGACCCCTACAGCTAAGTGCGCAAGGCAGATTCAGGTCTGTAATTGAGATTAGAAGTTAATAAAAAGAAGTTTATTCTGTGCATCTATTCTTGAATCTGTATTCTGATCTTATGCATTACTTTTACTCTGTTTATTTACTATGCGCAATTGATGAATACTTGTATGAATGATTATATATAAAAATAATCTAAGTAATTAGATAACAGAGCTTATTTAAGGAAGACTTGGGTAAATAACACGGGTCGCGCTGCAGCTAGAACTGTGCAAAGATTGTATCGTAGGGCGTGGGGTGCTTCTGGTTTGCGTAGAGAAGTAAGTACGAAGGTTGGACCATGTACCATTCACCTCATATCAAACATCCCCAGGGTGTGGAAGCATGGTTCTAGCACCATCCCATACTACTTCAGGTGAGACCCCAGTCCGCACTCCACGGACTGTTGCCAAAAGGGCCAGTAGTACTAGGATTTGCTTGGCTAAATCACTTTTGAACCTGGGTCAGGCCCCACTAAGCCAACAACAATGAGTCAGAGGATTTCCCACCCTAATTTTTGTAATGTAATGTCAGTTTGCGAGATCTACCCATGGTCTGCAGACCATGGGATTGTATAAATAGAGCGAATCTCTAAGTGTAAAGAAAGGAATAACGTGATTTAGAAAATCAAGGAAGTAATGAGTCAAAGTGTAGAGTGGTGTCTTTGGGTTGTAGAGTAGGAGAAGGCTCCGCAGTTGAGTGTGCAGGGGCCTGGTAGTCCACAACTGAGTGCGCTGACCCCTGCAGCTGAGTGCGTAAGGCAGGTTGAGTTTGTAACCATTGGAAATAGTAATGAAGAGAAGTTTTACCATATTTCTATATATCTTTTCCTATTTTATGCATTATTGGGTACGAATTACAAGCTTATCATTTATTTACTACGTGAACTTATATAAATGTGCTGAGTAAGTGAATATAATACAAGGTATCTGTTTATGAAAAGACAACTAACTGCTATAAGAAGATAAGTAAGATCTATGGTACGACTTAGGGAAATAGTGCAGATCGCTACTCTAGTAGCACAAAAGCCCCATAGCCCCTAATTACGGTTGCACGAAGGCCTCACAGGCCAGGGAAGTACGCGAAGTAACCTGTGCGAAGGTATTCATAGTTGGACTAAATCAAACCCTTAGACATCTCAAGGGTGTGGAAACCTGGTTCCAGGATCCTCCCATACTGCTTCGGGTTAGACCTCAGTCTGCGCTCCACGGACTGTTGCCAAAAGGGCCAGTAATACAGGGATTTGTTTGGATAATTAAATCTGATCCTGGGCTAGGCCCCAACAAGCCAACAAATGGTTCCGTTGCCAAAAAAAGAATCTGCATAGACATGTCTGATGTTGTATCATTTGAATCCAACTAAGAAATAAATTGAAGGTTGGTTGGATAGGAGAATTCATGAGTTCGCAGTGCAGGAGAACAAGAATCTGTGACTATCAAAGAAGAGTGGTTAGGCTGCTACTTGTACACAGAAATCCACAAAATTTTCTTCGCATATTTCCCTACTGAGTTGTATGAATGGATCATGAAGTTAGTAGATAGCCAAGGAATGTGCAAGCTCGACAGTCCTATTGTGTGGACCCCAGAGTTGGTGCACAGATTGGAAGCATCAGAGGATAAGATCTCGCGCGCTATTGATCACTGGCTTGATCGAATTATAGGAGGATTCATTACTGAGTTCGCGGTAGATACTTCAGTCAACTATATTGAGGCAGAATGAAGCTTCCTCAAAGGACTGTGAGGTAAGTACGTTAAGTATCTGAACACTTGGATTAGAATGCTACTATGTGAAAAGAGGATTATGTGAATAAATTGATGTTTGGGGCTATGTGAAGTGGGAGAATTTACAAAAACAAAGGTAGTGCAAAACTAAACTAGCCCCTTGATTTCTCCTCCATGAGGGGACAAGGAAGATCTCGTGAAGGTCTCATCAAGAAGTGTGATCAATTTGATAAGGCAGAGGATTCCACGCATACCACCCCCACCCACACCACCACAAGCTTCACCACCTTCAACCCCATCTTCATCCGTACCACCTCTTCCACCACTGCGAGCCAACATGGCAAGCACGATAAAGTTTCCATTGTTCAAGGGAGTAGAAAATGAAGATCCGGACCAGTTTTGGTTCATGATAAAAGCTATATGGGAAGTGCATGTAGTTACAGACAACAATATAAAGAAATAAACGTTGGTCAGTGCTCTGCAGGATCGCGCACTGACTTGGTATGTTAAGCATTCTAATGATAATTTGAATGCAAGGATTGCAGACATCCAAACTGTGTTGAACATTGAATTTAGTAGGCCGAAGTCAGAGCCACAGTAAATCATTGGGTTCAAGGAGATCACAATGTTATTAGGTGAGACCCCCTGAGAATTATATTAGAGATTGAAGTGCACAATTCATGAAGCTAACATGACTTTGACAGACAGACAACACCTCGAATGGTTTATAGCATCACTAATGTTGCATTTAAGGAATACGTTGTCATAACAAAGGTTAAAAACTCAGGCAGATGCCTTAGAAATCGTGACGAGACTACATGAGACCTCGATACAGGATCCCAACCTCAAAGTTCAGCAGATCCATGCATAGTTGAAAAACTTGTGCCTTGAGATGCAGAGTCTGAAACATGACAGGACAACTCGCCCAGAAGTGCGCGACAAGCTATGTTGTTGTAAAAAGAGCTTCGGCGTAAGTCACATAGGAAAATTATTGTCGACGCGTTTCGAACCAACCAGTGTGGTTCATCGTCAGGACAATTTCAAAACACGTCGACAATAATTTTCTTATGTGATTTACGCTGAAGCTCTTTTTACAATTATGATGGATCACAGAAGCCTCAATTCTACAAGCTATGTTGTGTTAAATGTAAGGGTTAGGGTCATGACAAGGATCACTGTCCAGTGTTCACAAATTACCTCGTGGGAGGAGGAATGATGCTATTAAGACCAGAGGCCCAAGAAGAACCTAGCGCAACGCCTGCTTTGTGGTGCATGATTTGTCAAATAGGAGGAAAGTAAGCTACAGACAGCTGCCATTTGTTGCAAAAGTACATGCAGAATTCATAGCAGTTTTTCTGTGATTTTTGTAGGTCAATGGGACATGATGAGCACACCTGTAGAAGCTATGAGCTAATGATGGATATGACTCCCACCGACAGAGTTCAGGCCAAAATGCGACCCCTTGACTAGAACACAGGAGTGGCGCAAACCGGATTTCAGGGGCGCGGACGAGGTGGAGGTGGAGGAGGACCTGGGAGAGGTCACAAACAGCTGATATGTTACAATTGTGGGGGGGCATGACATTATGCCTGTGATTGTATGAATCCAACGTGCCCATCATGCTTGTATTGTACATTGTTTGATCATGAGATGGAGGATTGTCCCACATTGATAGCATGGATGCGCAACAAGGGAGCGCTCAAACCTCCCCTGAGTCAGAACCTGTAAATGATGAGGTTTGAGTTGTGCGAGGAAGACCCTAACGTGAACATTATGCTCCAAAGTGGGATGACGATAGAGGATAATAAAGGCAAGTAGCTGGAAGATAGTACTTGGGTTCGCAAGGCTCCAACTAAAGAACTAGAGCTTGATTTGGAACGCGCTAAGGAAACCTTCATGGAAGCTATAGGAAGATCTTCACTGATGCCTCTACTTTAGGAAGAAAAGACACACTGGAGCTAGAACTGGACCCATCAACGCTCATGATGTTCCTAGAAACATGCATGAAGCTATTGTGCAATAGTAAGGCTGTAAAGGGATTGTAGGAACTCATAAATAGATGCGATGGGTCTGCGCTAGGAGAATCCATGTAGTACAGAAGATTGGAAAGCATGTGACAAGGATGAGAAGAGAAATGAGATTGACCATGCAAATTGGAGAATATGATATGGACCAAGTGATTCTGGATTTAGGATCAGATGCGAACGTTCTACAAAGAAGACATGGGAGTGCATGGGAAGGCCTATGGTACGATGGTTTCCTATCCAACTATGAATGGCAAACCAATAGAAGATCCTACCTATGGGAAGATTGCAGGGAATCATCGTGGATATTGAAGGAGGAAGTGCACTGGCATATTTTGAAGTGATAGAGATTGCTGATGACAACAATCCCTACGCTGAGCTATTAGGAATAGATTGGGCCATTGACATGAAAGGGTTGATAAATATGAAAAAGTGCAAGATGATTTTTGAGAAAAATTCTCTGCACATAGTCATACCTTTTGGACCCTGTAGAAAGATCACGCTACATGGAGCCAGTGCGAGACTATGAAAGTGATGACGACTTAGACTGCATCTACAAGATAACCGCATGAGAGCAAGACTGGCTAAACCCCACCATGGATGGATGAATCTCATGGGAGTGCGAAAGCTCCTATATGTCGGATTTAGATGAAGAGATAGAACAATGGCATAATTGGTTACATGAGGTAACCATGCTGAACTACAACATGATGACAAGATCGCTACAGTGTATATCAAAAGAAGTAAGGGATTTGCCTATGTATGATGGGTTAAGTGAGGTATATGCCTTCCTAAACAAATTTATAAGAGAGGTGTCAGAACAAAACTACGTGCTACACCCACGAGGTGGTGGGGTACGCACCAAGGAAGCTTTGAGGACTGGAATGAATGCAGGAGAATGATGCACATGCATTTTGGGAAGCCTAAAATGTGACTAATAGACAAGTATGATAGATGGGATGATCCACATGTTCACCTCACCAAGTGGACAAAGGTCTACGGGGAAGAGCCACAACCTGAGTGGGTGCATCTGTTTTGTGATACCCTATATGTTATACCCATGAACTGGTATATAGAGACAGAGCTCTGCCATGGGACGAGTGAATGGGATATATTATGTGAATGGCTCCTGTTAACCTTCACGTTTGAGGATCGTTGGTGGGACACTGTTGATGACGTGCTATAAGCAGTAAAAGAAACTATCTTGAAGAATCCCTAGGAGCCGATAGAATTGATTCAGCCTGAATGGTCTACTCAGTTGAGTTGCATGATGGAGTGTTATAATGTAAATACTGAAGAAGACAATGAGGATCCACGAAAAGTTTACATTCCAGAAACTAAAGGCCATCGCTATGTTTAAGGACCACTGATTGAACACCTTGACACCAGTAAGGACAATGCAAGTAAACATTGGTACAAAGGCCGAACCTAAGTATGCAATGCTCGGTGACTACTGGGATGATGCAATGGTGGATAAGGTCATTAAATTACTCTGCGAGTACTAGGACCTATTCCCGACCAAGATCACGGACTTAAAAGGAATTGTTAGAGATTTAGGAATGATGCGGATCACATTAAAGCCCGACGTGAAGCCAGTTAAGCAGAGGCCTTACTGCTTGAATCCGAAGTATAAAGAGAAGGTCTGCATAGAACTAAACAAGTTGCTTGAATCTATAATCATTGAGCCAGTGGAAGAATCCGATTGGGTAAGCCCTATGGTAGTGTAGGAAAAGAAGTAGAAGGGTGAGATAAGAATATGTGTGGACCTTAGAAAAATGAATGACGCATGTGTTCATGATCCATTTCCAATTCCATTGACATACGAAGTATTAGAAAATGTTGGCGGGCAGGAAGAATATTCTTTCGTTGACAAATTTTTAGGGTACTTCCAGTCAAAATCATACCAGAAGATAGGAATAAGACAACCTTCACGACTAAGTGGGGTTGCTTTCAATACAATGTTATGTCATTTTGATTGAAGAATGCGTCGGCCATATTTTCGTGCATAGTTGTTGCAACATTCAAGGAATATATCCGCAAGTTCCTTGAGGTTTATTTGGATGATTAGACTGTATTTGGATTGGTTAAGCACCATGTAGCGAGCTTACGCTTGATGTTGGATGCCTGCAAAAGACACTAAATTGCGTTGAACCTCAAGAAGTGTACGTTCCTTGTTTCTTTTGGAACCTGTTCGGACATGTGGTTTGAAAATGGGGACTGATGGTAGACCCCACAAAAATTATGGTGATTCTGAATTTGGAAGCACCACGAAGTTTCAAACAGTTGCGTGCTACCCTGGGACATACGGGGCATTACAGGAAGTTCATCAAAATCTATGCTCATATCACCATGCCGATGGAGAAGCTGTTGAAGAAAGATGTCACGTTCTGCTGGAACAATGACTGCAAGAAAAGTCTGAATGTACTAAAACAAAAAATGGCCTTTGCGCCAATCCTGGTCTTCCTGAAATGGGATGAGGAGTTTCATGTCCATGTGGACATGTCGTGTATAGCGCTAGGTGCAGTACTAACACAAGAGGGTGGAGAGGGTTTGGATCACCCTATCGTTTTC
The DNA here is from genome assembly GCA_000404065.3 of Pinus taeda. Classification (NCBI taxonomy): domain Eukaryota; kingdom Viridiplantae; phylum Streptophyta; class Pinopsida; order Pinales; family Pinaceae; genus Pinus; species Pinus taeda. The sequence continues at coordinate 43,187 of APFE030727845.1, read as the reverse complement.
GCGAGTTGAAGGTTGTCTAAAGCAGAAAAGAACTATTCCACAACTGAACGTGAGGGATTGGCTATGGTGTACACACTCCAAAAATATCAGCACTATTTGCTAGGGGGACACTTTAGGATGTATACAGATCATTCCACGCTGAAATACTTGGTCAAAAAGCCTGTGTTGGGGGGACGCATATGCAGGTGACTCTTATTATTCCAAGAATATGATTTTGAGGTAGTTGTGAAGCCTGAATGCTTGAACATGGGATCAGAGCACCTATTGCGCATTGAGACAAGAGAGGAACCTACTAGTCTAGAGGAAGGATTACCTGACCTATAGCTCTTTGCTATGCACATAGCATATGGATACTTTGAAGACATAATCCACTTTCTCACAACTAGAACTGTGCTGAAAGAGTACTCCGTCCAGTAGAAGAAGGAACTGGTGGTGCGTGCGGTAGGTTTTTCTGTCATTCGGGGGCACCTATATAAGATGGGCAATGATGAGATACTGCGAAGATATGTACCTAAATTTGAACGAAGTCATATACTTGTGGATGCACATGGGGGCACTGCAGGAGGACACTATGCAGGGAAAGCGATCTCGCAAAAGATTCTCAGCGCAGGGTTGTGGTGGCCAACCCTTCATCAAGATTCAAAAGTACATTGAAAGGCCTGTGATGTATGTCAAAGAACAGGTAAACCATCGTTGAGGGACCAGATGCCTTTGAATCTACAAATGGCACTGTAGCCCTTTGAAAAGTGGGTGATCGACTTTGTTGGACCCATCAAACCTTAGGGAAAGATGGCCGTGAGATACATCATCACTGCGACAGAGTACCTGACTCGCTGGGTAGAAGCACAGCCGATAAAAGATTGCACGACTGCCACGACCACGAATTTTTTGTTTGAACACATATTGACACGATTTGGAAGTCTGAAGATCTTGATGAGCAATCGTAGCACACATTTCCTAAATGAAACAATCAGCATGCTTACAGAAGAGTTGTAGGTGTATCAACAGAAGAGCACATAGTATCACCCACAAGCCAATGGGACAGTAGAATCATTTAACAAAATACTGGAGACTGCACTGACTAAAGTATGCAACATGCAGCGAAGTGATTGGGACTTGTGTGTACCTGCCGTATTATGGGCTTATAGGACAACTTGTAAGAAACAGATGGGCTAGGCACCTTTTCGGTTGGTCTATGGAGTAGAATCCGTAATGCCAATGGAGTTTATTGTGCCTAGTCTATGTATAGCAGGGGTCACAGGTATGACAGATCATAAAGCCCTAGAGGAGAGGCTCGCACAGTTGGAGGAACTCGAAGAGGAATGGTTTTTGGCTGGATTCCATCAGCGGGTACAAAATCAATATAAAAAGGCCTAGCATGATCGAAATATTACGTTGCGCACCTTCAAGGTAAACGATTTGGTGTTACTATATGACAATAAGTTTGATTAATTCCGAGGAAAGTTCAGAATGCATTGGCTGGGACCATATGTTATTGAGGAGGTCACTGACACAGGTGGGGTACAGCTAGTAAAGATAAATGGAGAACCTTTCCCAGGCAAAGTGAATGGCAGTCGATTAAAGCCAACAAATGGTGGCTTGGCTATTTGACTGGCCAACAGAAGCATAGTCTTCGCACTCTAAGCAGCTGAAAGAAGGCGTAGGACCATAAGCAGATGTAGGGGATGCAGGAACATATGCAAGGGAGCAGTTCTAAAACCACCATTTCAGAAAAATGAATACAAGAGATTCAATAGGCAGCCTTTCAGTGCGTTGCCGACCTTGTAGCCGTCCGAGCCGAGTTGGGAGGTCTCCATTGGAAGATCTCCACACCAATAGTGTGACTCAAGGGTGAATCACGATGTTTGTGTTGGGGGTTTGTTGGGCATGGGATCCCCCCAGGGCAAGTTTTGGGGCTTAAATCCCAAGTTTTGACTAAGTCTATTGTAAAGGATCCATGATTTATGGGCGTGGAGTGTGAAGATGGTCAATGAGTTAGAGGGTTGTCCGCCCTCACTTTTGTAATGTAATTTCATTTTGAGAGATCCACCCATGGTCTATGGACCATGGGATTGTATAAATAGAGCGAGGCTCTAAGTGTAAAGAAAGGAATAACATGATCTAGGAAATCAATGAAGTAGTGAGTCAAAGTGTAGAGTGGTGTCTTTGGGTCGTAGAGTAGAAGAAGGCTTTGTAGCTGAGTGTGTAGAGGCCTAGTAGTCCATAGCTGAGTGCGCAGACCCCTGCAGCTGAGTGTGCTTTGAAATTTGTGTTTGTAACCATTGGAAACAGTAATAAAGAGAATTTTTACCATATTTCTATGTACCTTTTCATGTTTTATGCATTATTAGGTATGAATTACAAGATTACTATTTATTTACTACGCGAACTTATATAAATGTGTTGAGTAAGTGAATATAATACAAGGTATCTATTTATGCGAAGATAACTAACTGTTATAAGAAGATAAGTAAGATCCACGGTGTGACTTAGGGAAATAGTGTAGATCGCTTCTCTAGTAGGGCGAAAGCCCCACAGCCTCTGGTTAGGGCGCGCGAAGGCCTCGTAGGCCAAGGAAGTGCACCAAGTAACCTACGTGAAGGTATTCATAGTTGGACTAAATCAACCCCTCAGACATCTCAAGGGTGCGGAAACCTGGTTTCAGCATCCCCCCTAAATGCTTCGGGTGATACCTCAGTCCGTGCTCCATGGATTTTTTCCGAAAGGGCCAATAGTACAGGGATTTGTTTGGCTAATTAACTCCGAACTTGGGTCAAGCCCCAACAAGCCAACATCTGTTCCCAACCAACCATTGGTAGAGAAAATGGTTGACTCAATTCTGCCATTCATTGATCATACCTTTCTTGTAGAGAGTGTGTCTCATATTTCTTAGGTTCTTCTCGTTGTAGAAATTTTGAATAATTTAACACATATTCAACAAAGATTATCCTGATCATGTACTATTGTGGAAAAAATACACAATACATAAGCTCCTCTACATTGATCATCAATATAGCAGCATCAATAACAATAAAACATCAAGAGCATTCACACATTAACACAGTATGTATCCCGGGGAAAGCATCTCGCTAAAAACCCCAACTATCTGTATATTAATGATTGAGTCATGTAACATTACAAAGTACATTTCTTATCACAAGAAATCCAGTACCAGCTCCACCTGTTACACACAATACAGCTCAGATCTGAATCAATCACTGGCTCAGATCTCTTTCGCTGCTTGCCTGCCTCCGCTGCTCAATACCTGCACAAGAACAGGTGATAATTCCAAGGCAGCCACGTCTTTCCTTGGCTAAATCACATGAGAACGAGCTACAATGTGGGAAAACTCATTGGCATACTCAATCCCCTAATTTGTGCAAGATCTGGTGCACAACTATAGTCACAACTGATAGCAATCTGATTCTCTAACACCTGTCCCTGTTGAACTGAACATGCACTGAGTTAGCTAATGTATTCATTAGTTGTATTATGAGTTAATAACTTGTGAATTAATTAATAACTAATTCACCCAACTCATCTCTAGTCTATTTGCCAGTTAGACTAAATACAACCAGTTTAACAAAGCTAAACTAAACACAACTTCAGCAACTGCACCTCCAGTCCACTAAACTCACTCACTTGAGTTCTAACTGAAGTCCTGCATGCAAATATTAGTCATCCCATAGGTAACCACGTATTTCCTTCTGGGATCTGCATGTACCACATCCGTAGCTCATCCTGAAGTGCTCCAAGAGAATAAGATAAAGTTTATAGTCTAAATATTATTATGAGCTAATAATATTTGACTGTTCTATATTTAGACTGAAAATAGACTTGATCACTCACACTATGATCACTCACACTTTCATCAAAAAATAGAAGTCCATCTATTTTTCCAACTTGATCAATCATCCATAAACAACAACCTGCAATCCATAGACATGATCCATATGTCTAAAAATAGACATAGTCTAAAAATAGACTTGCGCCAAAAATAGCCTGCGGGCCCACTTAGTGAAGGCGACTCTTTTCACTAAGCTCCATCATCCTGTTGCAATCTCAACACTCCCTCTCGACAAGATATGGATTATCAGCAACCCCTATCCTGCCTCGGTGGTACTCGAATTTGCTCCTGGTGAGAGCCTTCGTCAGAATATCAGCATCCTGATCCTCCGTTGAATGTACGAAAGTAACATGATCCTCCGCTGCACACAATCTCTGATATGATGGTACCTGATGTCAATATGTTTAGATCTATCGTGAAATACAGGACCGAGAGTTTAATGCAACTCCGGTTATCACAGTAAATCACAGTAGGATCCAAATGAGAACCGAACAAACCAACTAGGATCTTCCTCATCGATATAGCCTCGCATGCAGCCAAACTTGCTGCCATATACTCGGCCTCCGCTGAACTGAGTGCCAAAGATCTTTGTTTCCTGCTGTACCAAGAAATTGCTGTCGATTCAATACTAAAGATCCCTCCTGATGTGCTCTTTCTGTCCGTTGGGCTCCCTGCCCAATCTGCATCCGTGAAGCCACACAGCTTCACCTCATCCTCCTGTCTGTACCACAAACCATATCCCGATGTGCCTCTCAAGTAGCACAATACATGCTTGCCCACATTCCAGAAGAGCTTGGTAGGCTTAACCATAGCTTGTGAAAGCTGGTTAACTGCATAGCATATATCAGGTTGTGTATTGACCAAATACATCAGTGACCCCACCAACTATCGATAAACAGCGGCATCCACTTCTTCTCCCGAAGTGGCATCCTCCTTCCTCCAACCTCCAGGAAGAGGAGTATCAACAGGCTTGCAGCCATGCATGTTGAACTTCTCCAGTATCTCCCGAGCATACTTGCCCTGACAAACAAACAGTCCACCACTGCGCTGCCATATTTCCAATCCTAGGAAATAGTGAAGGAGGCCCAAGTCCTTCATCTCAAACTCTGTAGCAAGATCCTTCTTGCATGACAGTATCAACAGCTCATCACCCCTTAGAATCAAATCATCAACATACAGTACAATGATAAGCAACTTACCCTCCACCACAATTTGGTATAGGTTAGGATCTGCCTCGCTCTTGGAGAATCCAAGTCCTGTGAAATAGTTGTCTATTCGTGTGTACCAAGCACATGGTGCTTGCTTCAACCCATACAACACTCTCTTGAGCCTGCACACATGCGACTCGCTACTGAAGACTTCAAAGCCTTCGGGTTGCTCAATGTACACCTCCTCCTCAATGGCTCCATTGAGGAACGCAGTCTTCATATCCATCTGATGAATGTGCCATCCCATCTGCGCTGAGAGAGCAAGAATCGTCCGTATGGAAGAATACCTTGCGACAGGTGCAAAGGTCTCCTCATATCGATCCCCTCAATCTGTGAAAAGCCTCGGGCAACAAATCTTGCCTTGTACTTCTCCACACTCCCGTCAGCTGTCTGCTTAACTTTGTAGATCCATCTCGAACCCACCACTGATTTCCCTTCCGGTCTAGGAACAATCTCCCATGCACTTTTTCTGACAATAGAATCATACTCTTCCACCATGGCGTCTACCCATGCGGGATCCTCCACAGCTTCTTCGAAAGAGGATGGCTCAGTCACAATACACTTGCTCATAAGAGCCATGTATCCAGTGTACTGATCAGGTGACTGTCTCTGCCTGCGTTGGGCTGTAGGTGGTCCTACAACTTTTTCTGCATCTTGAGCCAGTCGCTCAGGTTCTGTCAAGCGCTTTCGCCCTCTGATGGTTGGTGCTGCATGAGTGGTCTCTTCCACTCCATGAACCTTGTCCTATGGCTCATCCTTGGGAACAAATAGTTCCTCATCCACATGCAAGTGTAGCTCCCTCTCAAGTGAACACTTCATGGCTTTCTCCTCCTGAAATTTTATATCCCGTCGCACAACAGTTTTACCACTGTCTGGCAAATACACACGATAGTTGTGGGGCGTATCAGTGTACCTCACAAATATCCCAACCTCTGCAGTTGGCTCCAACTTCTTTCTGGCATCCTTCGTCACATGCATGTAAATGTTAGCACCAAAAATCCTCAAATGAGAAAGATCAGGCTTCTTACCAGAATAAGTCTCCTCAAGTGTACTCAT
>APFE030727834.1:46150-95394 GCA_000404065.3 Pinus taeda | reverse complement strand
TAATGTGTGCGTTAATATTTTTTACTTATTTCTTAGTGAGTGATCCTCCCAATGATGGGGCCGCAGAGAACACAACATATATGACACCTTCACCCTTTCCTTACATTAGTGATGAGCAGGTTGAATGAAAGTCAAGGAAGCAATGGTACTAACTATTACTTGGTAGAGGGAACATGCATGCCACAAGAGATAGTGAAATATACGATTGTTTGGAATAGGGTGCATGCATGCTAAGGGCACACATGTCACACCTTCAGTTAATTCCAGTTTAGTTGTTGTTTCAAATTTAGCAAAGTCAGTTTTGGATAGAGTTTTTCTATTATTATAACTTTTCTTTTGATATTTTTTGCATGCATGATCTATTCTTACTAAGAGGGTACAAATCCTTAGTCAATTAGAATACTTATCCATGATAAATTCCCATATTAGGAAGAGGACACAGATCTCAAGGAAGGGATGCATGCTTCAATTCATCTTTTGATGGAGACACACTTGGCTCTCTTACCATGCAACTATGGTGCAATAGGTGATTAGATTAGGGCTATGATTTGAAAATGTCCAACTATATATGATTTCGCATGTGTCCATACTCATTATACTTTCTCTCCTCTTCGTATTCTATAAGTTAGATGAAAGGCAAAACACTGTGTTGGTTATTGAGGTTTTGTGTTGAACTATTATAATGTATCTACTTTCAGTATTCAATAGAAGATAGATGCAATTGAGAGTTCAAATCTATGTATTTTTCATTAAAATTTTCCAAAGTATGTATTTATAAATTAACCAACTTATATTTGCCTCTTTTTTATTAAAAATTTCAAGTTTCCAGCTATGTAGTATTTAGGTTATTCTTTCTAGGTGCAGATTTTTCTTATCATTATTAATGAAAATAAAGGGATATAAATATAAAGGGGTATAAAAAAAAGTTAATGAAGAAATGGAAACCTACAATATCTAGTGAAAGTAGGGGATTTTTGAATTGGGAAGGTGCATTGGGTTCATATTGGTAGGGGGTTAAATAAAGTGATTTTTAGAAGTATTTTCCAATCTGTAGTTAAATTAAGGGTATTGTTTAGTGTGTCATGAACACACATGCTATGTTAGTGTTGCATTGAGTGAAGCGACTGTGGTTGAAGAGAGAGAGGGGGGAGAGAGACAAAGGGAGGTGAGAGAGAAAGGGGAAGAGAGGAAGGAAGAGAGAGAAAATGTGAGAGAGAGAAGGAGAGAGGGAGGGAGAGAGATGGAGTTGGAGGGAAAGAGAAAGGGAGGTAAGAAGAAATACATAGAGAGAGAAAGGTGGAGAGAGAGACAGAGGTAGTGATAAGGGATATAAAGAGAAAGGGAGAGAGGAGAGTGGGAGGGAAGGGAGATGGATGACAAAGAGAGAGTGAAGGGGAAGAGAGAGGGAGAGGAAGAGGGAGGGGGAGATATATAGATATGGAGAAAGAGTGTGTATGTTTTCGGGGTGATATAGAGAGACAAATGAGAAGCAGAGGGAGATAGAGATATAGATGAGAGGTGAAGAGAGGGAAGAAGTGAGTGATATAGATAGGGAGGGAGATATAGATAGATATGCAGAGAGAGAGCGTATGTGTTTAGGTGGGGTGAGATAGAGAGACAAAGAAAGTGAGATGGAGGGAGATATAAATATGTATAGAGGGGAGGGGAGAGGGAATAATATTTCTTGTATTATATGCATTGATTTCATTGTAGATGATGATTTCTAATCCTATTTGATTTCTTTCACTAGATGCATTGATTTCATTGTAGATGTTTATTTCCAATTATATTTGAATTCTTGCACTAGATGCATTGATTTTAGTTTAGATGTTGATTTCTTATCCTATTTTATTGCTTTCTCTAGGTGCATTGATTTCAGTGTAGATGGTGATTTCTAATCTTATTTGATTGCTTGCGCTAGATACATTTGTTTTAGTGTAGATGTTGATTTTTGATTATATTTGATTTCTTGCACTAAATGTATTGACTTCAATGTAGATGTTGGTTTCTAATCTTATTTGATTGCTTGCATTATATTCATTTATTCCAATGTAGATGTTATTTTATAATCCTATTTTATTGCTTGCACTAGATGGATTAGATGTTGTTAATATTGAGACTGTAAATTACTAAAAATATTTCTTGCTCTAGATGCATTGATTTCAGTGTAGATGATGATTTTTAATCCTATATGATTTCTTGCACTAGGTGCATTAATCTTAGTGTAGATGTTGGTTTGTAATTATATTTGATTGCTTGCACTAGATGCATTGATTTTAGTGTAGATGTGAATTTATAATACCATTTCATTGCTTGCACTAGATGCATGGATTTCAATGTAGATGTGGATTTCTAATCCTATTGGATTGCTTGCACTAAATGCATGAATTTCAGTGTAGATGTGAATTTCTAATTCTATTTGATTTCTTGCACTTGATGCATTGGTTTTAGTGTAGATGTTGATTTCTAATATCATTTGATTGCTTCATTATATGCATTGATTTCAGTGTAGATGTTGTTTTATAATCCTATTTGATTGTTTGCATTCGATACATTAAATGTTGTTAATCTTGATGAGGTAGAGTATTAAAAAAAAATCAAGATATATTTAGTAATACGTAGAGGGACACTATTAAGAAATAATTAGATGTCAAAAGTTGTGATACCTAGAATTAAAATGAAAAGGACGTGCAGAATCAAGCCTCCTGCAAAGTGAAAATTAATCCTTAACAAGATCGTCTCCCTTCTTCATCACCAATTAATTACTAATATACAATTACAAATATTCAAAATACATTCAAAATTACTAATAGAGTAATTGCATACAACAATGCAATCAAAATATCTATAAGAGGAAAATGTATATTTATAAACATAAAAAGAAATCAAAATATCCTTGAAGGAGGTGTGATAATTGCTTGGATAAACAAATAATGTAAAGATATTATAAATATGGCCACTCATTAAAAAAATTCAAAAATACATTATTTAATGACTTTGCAAAATAGACTATAGAAATCCTTGAAGGAAATACATTATTTCAAACATAAACAAAGAAACAAATTATTTCAAAAGTAATCTTAACGCAGTAAATTATTAAAACTACTCTTAAAGATATATTTTGTAATATTTGGAGGAACACTATTTATAATTAATTAGTTGTCAAAATTTTTGATACCTAAAATCAAATGAAATAGATGTGCAATATCAATCCTCGTGTAAACTATTTACAAGATTGTTTCCCTTCTTCATCACCAACTAATTACTAATAAACAATTACATACACATATAAAAATATAACACAACAAATGTAACATTCACAAACATTACCATCAAAATCCAAACACATAAACATACAAACCACTCACAGTATTCAAACACAGACATACAAACCATTCAAGGAAAGCAACATAGACCAAAATAAAGAAGAGAATGATATGGTCATCCCAACCAAAGAAAACATAATATGAATTTTGAATTTTATCCCAAACATATACATAATAATGATAATATAAAAATGTGACATTGTTGCCCTCAACTGGAACCAACTTAGGTCCATCTAACACTTGATCTATCATGCATCGAAAGGGATTAAATCCCTCAAGGTGAAAAGCTTTCGTCATGTTCTACACACCAAAAAGAAAGTTTTCACCTAGAGGGATTTGATCCCTCTTGATGCATGATAGATCCAATGTTAGATGGACCTTAATTATTGGTAATTAAATTAAAAATTTTGGAAACCCTATTCCAAAACAGACATGAAAAATAAACTTGTCAAACAAATTAAATTTGTTCAATTTTAACTCATTGTTGTCACAATTTAATTGATTATTTTAGTGTTGAAAAAATACATATTAAAATAAGTAAAAATGTGGATAAACTCAACCTTTTTAATAAATTAAAAGGTGGATAAACTAAATAGTTTTGTTTAAATCTTTTTCAAATATGTAAGAATGGTTGAAAGAGGTCATAATTCCATTTAACTGATGTGAATTTTAAGCATGGAACTTTTCCCTTAGGTTTTGGTCTAATTCAAATGAATGAGTGTGTCATTAAGAAACTCACAATATGATTAATTATTTAGTATTGGAAAATAAATATTAGAATAAGTAAAAAATGTAGATAATCTCAATTATTTTTAATGAATTAACCGGTAGATAAACTAAATCGAATTTTGTTCAAATAGTTTTCAAATATGTAAAGATGGTTGAAAGAGGTCATAATTCGATTTAATTGATGGGAATTTTAAACGCGAAACTTTTCCCTTGAGGTTTTGGTCCAATTCAAATAAAAATATGTCATTAAGGAACTCTTAAAAATGTTGAGTTTATTTATTTTTTAACTATTTTTTTTTTAATATATGTTTTTGGAAATGGAATGGTTTTGGAGAGAGAAACGGGCTCCTATTACAAAATGGTGGAAAACGTTAACCACCTCATGAATAACCAATTAATAATAATGTTTATTGGTATCTCAATTTTGAGTTGTTATTCATAATTCCATATTATTTTAAGTTTAATATTTAATAACTTATCATAATAATAATCTTTATTAACCCCTCAAAACAATATGAAACTTTGAAAATTAAAATTGTGCAATATTCAATATAGAAGCATGGTTTGTATGCATTGCTCGTACTTTATAGCCCCCCTTATTAATGATTGTTAACCTATCACATTGATAAAAATTGTAATTTTTAAGTTTTTTGTGGACACGAAATTTAAATCTTCTAAGTTATCATGAGATCTCGATTAACTCTTAGTTAATCTTGAGCATCAGTGATGCTATTGGACCCATAAAAAAAAAAAAAACTCTCAAAATTTTAATTCTAACAAAGCCATGGCCTTTTGGCATGTAGGTTCATGTGCACCAAGTATGATCACTTTCTAGGTTGGACTCTTTCATTAGGCTCATATCAATACTTTTTTATTGTGTATTTGAGTGCAGAGCACTATGCCTACGGACACCTTTAACACCTAAAAGCTTCATTTTTCTCCATTTTCTTTATGGTGTAAACAAATATTTGTGGTTGGGTACTCATATGTTAATTTAGTGGTGGAGAGCGGATAATATATACAATATGTATATATTATGAAAAACTTCCTTAATAGAATAAAAGTTAATTTGAATATGGCGTTCTTTTAGTTTTAATATTTTTAAATTGGATTTAGGGGTTTATTAAAAAAAACTCGTTGATTTTATTAACATTGTTCGAAATAAATTTCACCCTAGTTTTTTCTCATGGAAATGTTATTGTTTTCACTTTTCTAACCCAACATCACACTAAATTAGGTAGAAGAAACACTAAAATACCCTCAGTTTATGGAAATTTTGTTGTTCATATAAGGACTTTTATGAACTCATTTTTGGATTTTGTCGGTGATTTTTTTTTTTTTGGCTTTTCTAACTTTTTATGTTCTTGTGTGTTGTTTTTTACTATATTGCTTTTTCCAATTTTATTATGCCTGGGTCCCTTGTTTTTCTACCACAATTTCACAATTTCATATTTTTAAGTGAAAAATAGGAAGTATTACAATGTTTAAAGTATAGATGTTTGTGTTACTTTTTTGCACTTGTTATTGTCTTTTTCTTTAACCCTAATAAAAATGGAGGATAATTTATTGGTCATAAAAACTAGATTAGCAAGATATATAGAATAATTATAAAGAATGTCTAAATACTTCACCACATTATCAACTAAATAACCTAGTGTATACAACATTTCTTCCCGTCCAAATTTCTTTTTCCATTGTGGTTGCAGAAAAAACTTCATTTCCACCATGCTTTCAACTTTCTACTTACTTTCTACTAGCCACTTCTCATACAAATCTTCTTCTCATCTCATTATTTTCAAAGACATAGGTTTTAGAATTCTACATCTCTATTACCTTATTTTCACAATAGTCAATTTTAGGTAAACTTAACTAAGTGAGGAAGTTACGGTAGTTAGGTTAAGTGTTAGTTTTGGGCACGTAGTATTGGTAACCCATGATATTGAGTCTATGGTATTATATGCGATGAATATTTTAAAACGTTTGAGGATTCTCCATTGTATGGTTCCAGAGTAGAGAGGTGAAGGCTCATAGGGCTAGGACATTGGTTGACTTAGCTATGCTTAAGTCAAGGATAACAATATATCTACTACTTGTTGGATTTTCCCTTATTGGGGTTTTCCAGAGAAAATCATGGTTTATGTGTGTTGTTGTTGTATATGTGCTTGTTCTCATTATTATTCTGATATTGTTCTGAATACTAACAAGTAGTATTAGAGCTCTGGTTGGCGAGAGTGGACTACGCAAACCCATCACCTGTAGTCAGAGGATCTGTAGAGAAAGATCCAAATCAGTGAGGAGAAGTAAGCGATATAGTCAAATCCTTGTCTTTTTCTTATGCCTATGTCAGCTTCGAGAACATCGTTGCATAGAGAACTCTAAGTTGAATATGGAGGAAAACAATGCTTTTGACAGAGGCTCGATGCACATACAAAGAGCACAAGGGAAATAGGGAAAGAAATTTATGGTAGTTGCTACTACTACAGATTATGAAATCTCCAGTCGAGAACTATAATGAAATTTAAAAAGGTGTCATGAAGGCCCATTTTTTCAATGAAAGAAATATCATGAGAATGTGGTGCACATGTCTAATAAAAAAACTAGGGTTTGAAGCCAAGGAAGAAGTGGAAGTTTAGGACTTAGAATGTTGTGCATGAAAGGTATTTGTGAATAAGCTAGATGGCTATGGATGTGTGAAGAGCCTCATCCATATTTGAAGTAAAAGGAGAAGGAGGAATGCGATTCAGTCTGTGTTGAAGTAGGAAGCTTGACTACTTTAATAAATTTGGATTTTACATTCTAAGTTTTTAATGGAGAAATGGTGTTGTAGCATAAAAAATGTATGAATTTTTGAATTAAACAATTTTTTTAATTAATCTTCAACTAAAGAAAAAGAAGTGTGGCAAAGGGGCATGATGAAAAGAAAAATGTGGGAAATGAGTGGGTTTTAGAATTTAGAATTGAATAACAAAGACTAAGAGAATTTGAGTAAACAAGAATGTAGAGGCTTTTAACAGAAATCATAAGAAATTGTTGGTTTAAATCAATAGAAAGGAGAAGCTCCATTTCCTGTGATGACAACCTTGAATGTAGTGGGAATTTGAGAATAGAGACCTCTTCCTGTGACTAAGAAAGAGAACAAAAAATTGATAAAATATCATTAAATAATGTCATGATACAAAAATTCACTGAGGTACTACAATGATTCTTAGTGGAAAAAGAAGAAAAGAAAATACAACAACTGCAGTTTTCTTACATTGAATGTTGGACAATACTAGAGACTAAAGATCGGTGCACTATGATTTAGCTAGATGTAGCCAAAATAATTACTGATAGAGAGAAAATGGTAGCACACAAAGAGTGTGGTTATGAAGTTTGAAAACCATATAGTGGATGAGAAAGACCATGATAGACTATGCATGGATTAATCTCAATGCAACTATGATTAAAGGTAATGGTGGGGTGAATAGCGAATCTTTCATTTTTTAAAAATGGACTGGTATTCTCATAAGCCTATTGTGAAGGTTTTTTTCTAATTAAGAAATAATTAAGGAAAGGGGTTTGATCAAAGGAATTTTGAGTTGATAATGCAAGTATTTAGTATATTAAAATCAAAATTTTGAAAAACAATTTTATTAAATATATGAAGTGCAATGTATAAATTTTGTGATTTGGTTGGTGGAATCGCTAGATGACATCTAGTTGAAGTAGGAGAAGTCAAAGTAATGATAAGGTGAGAATATGGTGGTTTAAGCACCATAATAACAACAATGAAAAAAAGTAAATTTTTTATAATGGAATCAAAATTTTTACATGTAAATGGGCATACTACTATAAGACTTGATAAGTGATGTGTACCCATGGGAAATTACTATTAAAGTCTAGAGTTAGATCTAAGTGGTGGGGGAAAATGCTAAATTATTGAATACCCTAGGTATAAACTTTGAGGGGGGTAAAGGCTAGAGTGAGCAATGTTACCCACAGTCGCTAGATTTGGTCAAAGGAAACCCCAAGTTAAGGTTTAAAGGGAGGATTGTTAGCTAAAATTGACTCGATGAGGAAAAGAGGTAGTTAGGCTAAGTGTTGTGGTTTTGGGCACTTGGTATTCATAACCCATGATATTAAATGTGATGAAGAATTTAAAAGGTTTGGGGATTCTCTACTATATGGTGCTAGAGTAGAGAGGTGAAGACTCACTTGGTCGAGGCTCGAATGTTAGCTAGATTGGCTATGTTTAATTTAAGTATACTAATCTATTTTCCTTGAATTAAACATAGTCAATCCGACTAAGAGCCTAGCCCCAACCAAGTAAGCCATCACTACTTTTCTCTAACACAATACAATGGAGAGTCCCCAACCATTTTAAAGGCTTCAGCACATGCAATACCATGGGATCAATATCATGGGTTACCAATACTAGGTGCCCAAAACCAAATTATTAATATAACTACCTTAACCTCCTCCTTAAGTCAAGTTTACCTAACAATCAAATCACATAACATGAAACAATTATTTATGTAGTGACAACAAGTCATAATATCCCAAACTTATAGTAAGCACATATAATATTTGAAGGTTTGAGTAAGCTTGCAACAACTTAATATTCTTTCCACCCTCTGTGACCATTGGCCCCACCTATTTGTAAAAGCCTACCATTCAAAAATTCAACTAATAACCATGGAAATAAAGTAGATATCACAATGTGTCTGAGAGGGAGATATGCCAGTGATAAGTGTGTATGTAAAATGAAAAATATTAAGTGTATTTTATATTGAAGATACCCAAGAAATATGTCTCTTAAATTAAATCATGTATCTTTGTAAATTAAATTCTAGTAAGTCTGCACATTTACATTTTTACTCATATTTGTTAAAGTCTTGAATATCGCATAAATAATGGTGGGAAATAACTCTTGGTAAGTATATTTATTTACATTTTGTTGATATTTCCATATTTTATGCAAATACTTGCTTAAATTATGGTGGGTAGTAGCCGATGGTAAATATTTTATTTACATGAGTATGAGTTATTTTCAAGGATTTTAATTTTAGGTGGTTTTGTTGATTTCCTTTCTTCAATTTAAAACCTAATTTTCTTTCACGTTTTTTCATAGTATTATAAATATGTCAAGGAGTATGAAGAGAGACCATAAATACATTCTTCAATGCTCCCTCTTAGCTAGAGTGGTATTCATAATGACTATCCAAATGTTTTCTATATACATGATATTTCAGAAAAAAAGGTATCTAGGTCAATACCCTTGACCTGCATCAAAATCATCATTAATATGTACCAGAACCTAGGTTAGCTCTCCCAATTGATGGTACTTACTCAACTAGTTACTATGATCTAGTGGGTGTTTTACCTCATGTTACTCTGACTTATCTAGGGCTATCATCCCCCATGGTCAAAACTTAGGGAATTCCATGTCCCAAATCCAAAGGCCTCTCTCTAGTCCATGATCTTGAAGAGGCACCCACTTCATGAGTGTTTGAACCTTAGATACCGTTCCTTTTAAGAATGTCAACCCCTCATGCTATATCACCAATAGTTCATGTCATGCTCCTATTATCACCAAAAATTTAAGCCATACCCCTATTTTCCAGCCATCAATAGTCTGGGCCAAGCTCCTATTCTTAGTGATAGTACGAGCCAAGCCCTTATTAATGTCACACCAATGCTCCCTCTCATTGATAGATGAGTTCTCCACTAGTCAAAGATTATCTCTGAAGTATACAAACTTCACTTAAGAAAGAGGCTTTGTTAGGATGTTTGTCGTCTTCTCATCAATGGAAATATACTGTAGCACCACCATTCTCTCATATACCATATCATGATTGTAGTGGTATTTGATCTCAATATGCTTTGTATTACCATGAAACACTAGATTTTCTATCATATTCACACAACTTTGATTATCACAGAACAAAACAATTAGTTCCAACATCTAGTCGAACAATCTAGAGAGTAGCTTCTAAAGACATACTCCCTCATAGCGTGTCAAGCAAGCTGCAATATACTCTACTTCTATAGTATTGAGTATGATAGAGGTATGTTTCCATCTCATCTAGGATATCATAGCAAAACCCAAAAAATGAAACTGTTGTAGTGGCTACAACCACCCTCCAAAATTTTTCCTTAGCCCATTTTGGAGCCTCCTTGCCAACCTTACACAACACTTTGTCTTGCTTCGTCAAGTACAAAAGCCTCAGTGTTTTTCATGCACAAAGGCAACATGTTGAGCACAACTTGATGCATTCCCCTCACAGGTTATTCACCCGGACTTGGTCCAACTGTAAGCTTAACAACTTCCCCTTGAAAATTGGGCATTTCTAGAGGGAAACTAGCCTTACCTCCATAAATTGCGCAATCCTCTCAGGTAGCCTGTTGGGCTCCAAGATTCCGCAATCTTGCCAGTTAACACTCCCAATAGGATTTGTGCAAATTTCCCCAGCAGGGCTACTCAGCACATGATTTGTACAAATCTTGGCAGCAATCAGCTACTCTGCCGAGAAATTGTGCAACCCTTC
Organism: Pinus taeda; assembly: GCA_000404065.3. Taxonomy (NCBI): domain Eukaryota; kingdom Viridiplantae; phylum Streptophyta; class Pinopsida; order Pinales; family Pinaceae; genus Pinus; species Pinus taeda. Next base: position 84,812 of record APFE030727834.1, on the reverse strand, counting down.
TGGGTAGTCAGCCCAGCTCCTAGCAAATGTCCTCTAGTCTACTGATCTATGAAGATACAAATTTGTATCTAGACAAGGACATCAAACTGAAGTGGTAGCAAGTAAATGAAAAATTCGTAGGCACTTTTGGGGAACACCTTGAAGACCATCAGGGAACATTCACAAGTAAGACTTGTACAGGATTGCATGCAGATATCCCGTGTTCCCATGTGCGGATATGATACACTAGATCATCTCTCACACTGATACCGAGACGATGACCTTGAACAGTGTTAGTGAGACGAAGCTTGCAACCTTCTTGGAACAATATTATGATAACATGTATCAAATGTCAAAGCTTGTGATTATCATGGAGACTCCATTCAGCTTACCCAACAACAGTGCTAACTCCAGAGACATTCTAAAGGATTGGGTAAAGGAGCCAACTTGTTTCAGGATGACACACAACTAGATCTATAAGACAAAGATGCTAAGGAAGGTGTACCAATACTTGATCATATTTTCTTGTCCACTGTATGGCCAAGCAAGCATGGAAACCTTCCCACAGAGTTGGGTGGTTACACTGGACCAAGTAGCTAGAGAAGGAAAACCATGTAACTGGTCTGACATACTAGCTCATCAACTGAAGGAGCAAGTCATGAAGGCTCGAAAATCACCCAGAGGTATGCGCGCATATATTTACATGTCCGCCTCCATCCTAGATGAAATCAGTGCTTGACACAAGTTCCCAAGCTTAGAGTGGGCATGGTCATTGAGAAGACTATTGTGAACACATATTTCAAGTTGTTTTCCAAATGTAGCTTCAAAGGAGTAATCACTGGGTTGTACGATCATTTTTTTTTCCCTTTGTATAAGATGATATTTGAACAAGATCCACCTTGCATGTCGAAGGAAGCAATGGAGGCATTGATAGGTATTATAGATTGGTATGCCTCACCATACAACACTTTCATTTGAATGTTCAGTCTAGAGAAGCCTTCGCATCTTTTGCCAAAGTTTTCCTTGGACATACTTGTCATTTAGGAAGTAGCCTATCACATCTCGATAGGATTGAGAGCTAGACTACAGTAGAAGAGGAAGGCACGTTGGACCACTCTTCCATTGTAGATTGGATTATATGAGATCTGGAGTATCAAGCAAGTAGATGTCGAAGCGGAACTGATGAAGAAATAGTCGTTCAAACTATGAAGCTACAACCCGTATGAACCACATTGCATTGCGAAGGATCACAACACGAGAGTTAAATTCGACTGGATCTACGGGGCATTTCATTGGGTCGAGGAGGAGCCATGGAGATACTGCTATAGTTTCGCTACCGAATGAACCAGTCAGATTCACTGTGGAGTGGTTAGTGAAGCAACATGAAGCGACATCAAGAAGAGCACTAGTAGTAGCGGTGGTAGCATAGCCTAGCATACCAGTGTGTGACAAAGGGGAGAGGAACATTTTCGATTGCATAAGGAGGAACAAAGCTACAAGTTTCGAGTAGATCCACTTGTAGAGAAAGAAAATATGGCTATAGAGGAAAAGAGAGAGTAGTGTGACAACAAAATAGCATGAAGGCAAAGGGATAAGAAGAGAATGGAAAAAGAAGAGAAGGAGTTGCATGAGCTGAAGGAGCAAATTCAGAAAGAACAAGTGTTGCACCAACAAGAGAGGGAAGAGCAGCGGCTACAGATACAACAGGGGGTGCATCACATGCAAACAAATGAAGTAGCTCCCATACTAGTAGTTGATTCATTTGAATAGCTAGCATTAGGTGAATAGGGTGAACCATCGTAGGGGAAAGACTTTGCTCATGAGATATAACATGCACTTCAATAGTTGGATGCATACATGGAGCAGTAGGAGTTCGAATAGGACACCGACCTCATGCCTCAACACAAATAGGTCAAACCACACGCTTTAATGCATCTAGAAGAAGAGAAATTCTCAGATGATGAAGGAGGCACTGATATCCTTGGTGATCAGCCTGAAGAAGGGATGCACAAAATCTTGTTTGATGAATCCCAACATAGAGTTGTGTAGCCTCACAGAGTATCAACTTCGAATGATCAAACATCCCCTCTGCAAGTTGAAGAATGAGTGATCGTAACTGATGTACGCAAGTATCTAGATGCTTTGGTTGATGCAATCAAAGTGTATGCCAAAGCCACTAGCTCAAGTGTTCATTTTCTTATAGCTGAGAATGAGTGAATGACGAAGGAACTACAAGGGGCCAAGCAAGGAGGAGACTTGGTGACAATGTTCGCCCAAGATGAATTGAAGAAGGAAATACTAGATGAAGTATTGTCACTTGACATAGTTATGTGGGCATTGTACTCCAAGTTTGGTACTGTGCACAAGGCGGTCGTCCATCTCAATAGATGGATGCAATGTTGTGCTAGGAGAGCATGCATCTTGATGAACATACATGTTTTTGTTGATGACATGAAAACATGGATGATGAAGTACAAGGGAGCCCCACTTCACTTACAAAAGATGATGAGGCAAAATGCGGTTGAGCTGAAAGCATGTATCCAAAGTCAGATCTGGAACTATGAGGACCTCCCGCAACTCATCACTATAATGCAGGCTTCCCGTGCATGAGTATTCAAGAGCATGGATGTTATGGTGCACACACATGTGATCCCATCACTTGGGTCTCTCACCCAGGTGAACACCAAGAGGCTCGACTAGAGCTTGACTCGTACTTGATGAGTTGATGCGCATCACCACTAGCCTAGACTTGCCTATCAATGAAGACATCATGCACAAGTATGTTGCTAGTCTGACCACATTGAAGACAATGATGCACATGCTTTTAGATGAGTTGGATCGAGGAACTCGAGTAATGTACCCAGATTCTATGGAGGCAAAGGTTAGGTTTCAGATGGATGTGACCACGTAACACATGGACACTATTAGAGACTACAGAGCTTGGCATCAATATGTTACTATTGATCAGCATGAGGATGTTGAGAAGTTGGACTTTTATAGTTGTCTAATTCAGAGTGATGTCTGGTTTTTCTTACTCAAGCCATCGTGTTCACATGGGTACATGTGCATTGTAATGTTGAGTCATGTCAAGTGTAAGTAAAGTTTCAATAGTGAATGTAACAATGATAGAGTAATGAGGGTAATTGAACAATCACAAAGGGGAATGTCAAGGGCCACCCCACCCTTTGCTATAAATAGTCCCTCATAACTCATTGTATAGGCTTTTGGTAGGCCAAGCTTATGTTAAGACTATGTTGAAGAAAGCTTGGACAATATTGTAACATGCCTTGGCTTCTCCACTGCAAGGAGCTAATACATCTCTTTGGACGAGTAGGTGGATGTGGCTGTAATGTTTCACAGTTGGAGCTAACAGGTTTACATGGAGTATTGTATGATTGGAACTTACACTTCTTTATATAATAAGAGCCAACATATTTTCATGCATATGTTGTTATTGTAGTTGGACTGCTCCAGTTGCTTTAATGATGTATGTTTTTTAACTTACGTATTTGTGTATGAACTGCTTCGTATGCAATTATATGAATCTTTTTGTAGTTGTGTTGCTGGTTTAACCATCACTTTGGATTGTCAATTGATCTGCTTTCTAGCTTGTGATGCATCTTTTCTCATGTGTTCCCTTCCCAACTAAGTACTAATACAAGTTGCCAAGGGGTGCACTCATCCCAAACCACTTGTGTTAGAACCTTTCATTCAACTTCCTTGACTCACTGGAGTAGTCACACCCTTTTTGTTGATGGAATTATCTTGCTTGCCTCTGTGCGACATCGTGGTCAAAGCATTACCTTACGACCCACTACTGGGACTCCTACATTGAATGGCCTGAGGTCTAATTGAGACTTCTTACTTGGGATCCCCATGAGATGTTAGGATTTATAATCAACAGTAAAGAAGAATAACATCATTCTATATTTTACATCTACCACTTTTTCTAACAGATGTGTATTTTCCTCCATCTATTTTTCCTTCGATGCAACATTTAGTGCTTCTTTGGGTGGCGTTTTGATTCTACATATCATTATTGAGAAATAAATAATAAATAAAAATAAATAAAATTCTACTTAACATACTCTTTAGAGTTAAAAAAAAAAAAAAAAAAAAAAATATTTTTCTTTAAAATTTAGTGAACATATATGCAAATTTTTACTGTTTGGAATATTTTTATCACAGATGCAACAGGGGATCAAGCAGAAGATTAAGCCCAACAACAAATTTTCAGCTCCAAGCATGAATTTCCTTCTGGTGAGTTCCTAATATTAACGATTTCAAGCATTCAATAAATTGCTATTGTTTCCGGGGGTGCGCCTTTTTCCTGTTATTTTGACTCTGCTTTGGTTTTGAAGGTGGTGAGAATGAGGCGATTCCAAATTTGAAGGAACGAGGCGGTGTAATTAATTTTTCTCCTTCGCTGGTGTGTTGTGAAAAAAGTAAAAAGGAGAACGTAGTACAAAATCCAATCACAGAAATAGCACTAGGCAAGAAGACATTATAGAAAGACTTGCCGTTGAGGTGTTAGTTGATTTGTTTTTCTAAACTATGTCAAACGGTTTCGAAAAGAAAAATCCAAAGTCCATTAATTCAACCATTTTAACTTTGGGATGGAATATTAAACCCAAAGCCTATTGCTTAAGCATTTCCAACTTTTGGATGGTCGAGGGTTAATAGCATCATATTAATTAAATGCAGTAAAACAACATCAGTAGAAATGGCATAACAAATTGTAAATGAATACGTTCTTTGGGTGGTCCCTACATCCCATTAGCAATTTAATGTTTCTTTTTCTCTAATGTCAGTGGCCTTCATCTCTCCAGACCCCCTCCACCCACTTTTCTTAATCTTACCTACCAAAATATTTCCCAACACCCAATAGAAAAATGGAAATTATTCTTTAAAAAAAAAATAATTTAATTGGAGACATTACAAAATCCATTCATAAGCCAAGTAATCCAATCTATAAAAACATCTTTTGGAAGGAATCCATTCACAAGCAACAAAAAAAAACACCAAATGATTGACTCGCATATCTTCATGAACTTTCGGATCCTCAAAAATTAACAAGCATAACTCTTGGACCCAAATTCGTGGTCCAAATCCCATGTCATCCAGTTTTGAACCTTTGCATACCTTTCATGGATTCTTGCACTCTTCTTCCCCCACAATGTTTCTCAAATCATGAATATGTCTCCATCATGGGGAAGTTTTTTGATCTCTTGTCCACTTTCACGTATGATGGTGAAGGCGAAGTGGCCTGGCTTGTGTACTTACATGACTTTCTTTCCATGCTTCATGAGGAAGATGAGTTTTCTGATGAATAGGTCAGTTTATTGCTTGCATACACACTTCGCGAATCTCCATTTCATTGGTTGCTCAGCCTACCAGCTTATAGTGTGCACTCATTTAAAAATTTATGTGATATTATTGAAGACACATTCTATCATTTTGATCTAGACCATCTTGACCGGAAATTGTTACAACAACAGAGGGCTCCAAATGAATTAGATATTTATTTTTGGCAGCGCTTCTGTGACTTGCAATTTCAAGCTTCGAGGAGCTAAATGAAATTTGCTTATCTTAGGGACCAGTTCGAGTATTACCTTAAGAAATCTACCTGTCCCAAGGAAAGTTTGAAATCAAGCCTCGCTCAACATTCTTCATTGATGGAGCTGCACAATCTCATGTGGATGCTATCACTATCTCGACTGACTGTCTACCTCTCATTCAACAGCTTCACCACTGCCTAGTGATGTTGAAGATCATGCTCACACAACTGTTCAGTTTTCACATTCTCCAAACATCACTTCACTCAATTTTCGTGCAGATTTGGTTGTGAGTCCTTCGAGTTCTCATATGCATTCTTTTCTACGACCTCCATCTTCACACTTGGGTGTTCCTCCAGATGATGTTGTCTTGTGTTCATCCATTCTAGACTCTTCACTTATTGTGAAGGAGGAGCAACCCATTGACAAAGTTGGTGTTGCACAACCAACATGCATTATCATTCATGAAGAGTATGAGTGGGAGCTTGAGCATCAAAACTCAGTGAAGGATGATTCCCTTCTATCCGAGCCCCCTCCATTCTTTCCTAACATCCTTGGTGAACCTGCCATCCATGATTTTGCATGTGTGTCTTCATCCATGGATGCACCGATTGGTGATCACTTGCAGGACTCATCGGATGTTGGTCCACCATTCGAAAACAGAGAGGATAAGTTATTTGTTCACTTTTCCTCTACCCTTCTGTTCGATTCATATGATCATGAGGATGCCAATAAAATCATTTATTTTTCTGATTGTTGCGGTTGTGATCCATTTGTTTCCATAGTTGATCATGATCATGACTCTATCACAATTGGTATTTCGAAGCCACCAATTTATGATGATCTACCTAATGATGAAATTGAAACACCCAATACCATGGAGGCACTTTAGCTCAAGCTAATGGTTATGTCAGGTCCTCACTCTCTTGGGGTTAGTCTCACTTTCGATCATAAAATTGTTCAGTCACCCAAGACTCCTCATCACTCATATTTTTGCATTGAAGATCCATCTCACACACAGATCACATCTCCTCCACTCGAATTGCATGATCCCATCGCTCATGCATTGGAGGAATCTTACAATGCAAGCACATGTGTATGACACAAGTTATCTTTGTTTATTTTGTTTGCTTGCATGTCTCAGTCAAGAGTGCTCTTATTCTTCAAAGTTGCATGCAGTGTCACTCAACACCATGATAATTCCACCAACTACTCCCCATGCACTTGCACTGGCTTAGGTCCTGTGGGCACCATCAAACACGAAATGTGGTTGTCTTCATTGTTCTATCTTTCTTGTTTGCTATTTTGTACAACTGGGTTTCTTGCGGACCAAGCCTTCACCAACATGGGTCTACCAATGCACCAATGGCTACATTGGAAATATCAATTCATGTGATCAAGCCCATGCATAGCTAGTGTAGGAGTAGGAGTAGTGTTTTCTTTCAATCAGTTTTCTTGCATGCTTGTTTGTCTTCTTGCTTGTTTTCTTACTTTATTCGCTTTCACTTTTGCTTGTAATTTTTCTTTTCTTTGATGTTTGTTAGTTTTTTTATTTCGTTTGTAGGTTAGTTTTGCATGAAATCATGTATGGCTCTTGAAACGAGATGGGCAAAGTGCAAGATGGCTTGGACAACTATTACTACTTGGTTATCTGTCATCTTGCCTATGTATGAAGAGCTTGTTACTTTTAGCCCATGATACATTGAAGGAAAATACATACTATTCAAAGTGAACCTTGGTGAAAACACAATGCTTGCGCACTAACTAGTGTTACCTTCTCTAGTCAGTTGTTTTTGGGTTAACTCTCGTTAGCTTAGTCAAGTAGAGTAAGGTGAGGAGAAAAACCTTAACAGTCATGTCAGAGGTACAATAAACTACTTATCTAAAGGAACAACCTTTTCTTCTCTTAATAAGTTGGGATCCCTCTTCTGCCTCTGAAATGAATAAGTGTTATGAAGAGAAAGGCTTCCTATACAGGGAGTTGATGCAAGTAACTTCATCGGGGTACAGACCAGGCTCGCTTTCAGCAAAGCCATGCTTATGTTCCTATGTGACTCCTTTGGGGTACTGTCCAAGCCTGATGGTAGTGGAGCAACACCAGAGATGAAACTAAGACTCTTACAACTATTTGTGCACCTATATACCCCTCAACCCTAATAAAAAAAATTGTGTTTCCTTGGCTTGGAATGTGTGTCAACCGACCAAGAGCTTGGTAGATGCTACATATTACAATCAAGCTAATGTGAAACTAAGATGAGCTGAGAAATGAACAATACTTCCGGAGGTGTTAGACTTGCTTTCCACGAATAAGGTCCATTTAGAGAGCTAGAGTTCTACCAGTGTGTCACCAAGTGTTGTAGAAGGCTACAATGACCCTCCAAAATTTTTCCTTAGCCCATTTTGGAGCCTCCCTACCAACCTTACAGATCACTTTGTCTTGCTTCATCAAGTACACAAGCCTTAACATTTTTCATGCACAAACGTAGCCTGTCGATCACAACTTGGTGCATTCCCCTCATAGGCTGTTCACCCGGACTTGGTCTAGTTGTAGGCTGAACAACTTCCCTTTGAAAATTGCACATTTCTAGAGGGAAACTAGCCTTCCCTCCAAAAATTTCACAATCCTCTTAGGTAGCCTGCTGGGCTCCAGGATTGTGTAATCCTGCCAGTCAACACTCCCAACAAGATTTGCACAAATTTCCCCAGCAGGGATGCTCAGCCTAGGATTTACGCAAATCTAGGTAGATGTCAGCTACTCTGCCCAGAAATTGCACAATCCTCCTAGGTAGTCAACCCAACTCCCAGCCAAGGATGTACATTTTTCCCAAGCAATTGAGAAGTTGCATGCATGAGTAGTCTGGTTGACCAATTCCACTTGGGACCGAGGAAACTTGACTTACATCCATGCATGACTAGTTCTTCCCAGAATAGAAAAATGAAACAGGAGGCATCCCATGATTAACTGAGTTATTTTTAGTAGTCAGGGGTTACATGCAAAGTTGTTTTAGAAGGTTCCCTCCAAGTGTCGGTTTTTCCTAGATTTGTGGCATGCGCGTCATGAGCACTAACTTATTTATTCAACTCATCAGAGCTAATTCTTTCACATTGATATTGGAGCTATGACATCCCATAACACATCCAGGACTCTTCGACACATCCAAACCAATTATTCATGGGTAGGTGGTCTCAACTTGTCTTTTTCAGCATTTCTGTCGCTTTTTGTGTATTCGCTTGTATGAGTGTTGTTTGCTTGATTTCTTTGAACACTTGCTGTCATTTACATGTGTTCTAGCCAGTCCTAGATTTGTTTCAATTTTCATTGCTATCTCACTGCGGTTGCATGCATGAAATTATTTTGCACGAACATTCACCTAACCGACAAACATGCATGTTGATCTGTTTGTTGAATATTTCATTCATGTTGATTTGTATGACCCACATTGCATTGTGAAGGATCACTGCATGAGAGTTTAATTCAATTGGATCTACGAGGCATTTCATTGGGCCAAGGAGGACCCATTGAGACACTGCTACAATTTCTCCAGACCCAATGGACCAGTCATATTCGCTTTGGAGTGGTTAGTGAAGCAACATGAAGTGGCATCACAGAGAGCACCAACAATAGTAGTGGTAGAAGAGCCTAGCATACTAGTGCATGACAAAGGGAAGATGAATATTGTTGATCGCATGAGGAGGAACAAATCTACAAGTTTTGAGTAGATCCAATTGTAGAGAAAGAAGCTATGGCTATAAAGACAAAGAGGCAACAGTGCGACAAACAAATCGTGCGAAGGAAGAGGGATAAGAAGAGAATGGAAGAGGCAGAGAAGGAGTTGCATGAGTTGAGGGAGCAACTCTGGAAAGAACAAGAGTTGTACCAACAGGAGAGGGAAGCACAATAGCAGTAGATACAGCAGGGGGCACATCACATGCATATAGACGAAGTAGCACCCATACAAGTAGTTGATTCATCTGAATAATTGGCATCAGGCGAATAGGGTGAACCATTGTAGGGTAAGACTTTACTCATGAGATAGAACATGCACTTCAACATTTGGATGTATACATGGAGTAGCAAGAGTTGGAACAGGACATTGACCTCATGCCTCACCACAAAGAGGTCAAATCACCTGCTTCAATGCATCTAGAAGAAGAGAAAGTCTTAGATGACCAAGGAGGCACTAAGAACCTTGGTGTTCAACTAGAAGAAGGGATGCACAACATATCGTTTGATGAATCCCAACATAGAGTTGTGTAGTCTCACAGAGTATCAACTTCAGATGATCAAACATCCCCTGTGAAAGTTGAAGAACGAGTGATCATGACTAATGTATGAAAGCATCTAGCTTCTTTGTCTAATGTAACCAAAGAGTATGAGAAAGTCACTAGCTCAAGTGTCCATTTTCTTATAGCTGAGAATGAGTGAATGGAGAAGGAACTATTGGTGACCAAGCAAGGAGGAGACTTGGTGACAATGTCCACCCGAGTTGTACTAAAGAAGGCGATACTAGATGAAGTATTGTCCCTTGACACAATTATGCAAGCATTGTACTCCAAGTTTGCACTGTGCATAAGGTAGTCGTCCATCTTAATGGATGGCAACAACGATGTGCTAGGATGGCATGCATCTTGACAAATATACTTGATGCTATTGATTACATGAAAACATGGATGATGAAGTACAAGGGAGCCCCACTTCACTTGCCAAAGATGATGAAGCCAAATGTGGTTGAGCTGAAAGCACATATCCAGAGTCAGATCTGGAACTATGAGGACCTTCCACAACTCATCACTAGCATACAGGCTTCCCATGAATGAGTATTCAAGAGCATGGATGTTTTGGTATGCTCACATGTGATCCCATCACTTAGGACTCTCACCTAGGCGAATACCAAGAATCATGTTTGACTAGAGCTTGACTTATACTTCAACGAGTTGATGCGCATCGCCACCAGCCTAGACTTACCTATTAGTGCAAACATCACACAAAAGTATGTTGCCAGTCTGGCCACATTGAATACAATGATGTGCATGCTTTCAGACGAGTTGGATCGAGGAACATGAGTAGTGTACCCAAATGTTGTGGAGGCGAAGGTTAGGTTTCCTATGGATGTCATCACGGAACACACAGGCACTATCAGTGACTACATAGCATGGCATCAATATGTTACTGTTGATCAACATAAGGATGTTGAGCAGTTGGACTTCTATAATTGTCTAAGTCAGATTAATGTCTAGTTTGGCTTGCTCAAGCCATTGTGTTCACATGGGTACATGTGCATTGCAATGTTGAGTCATGTCAAGTTTGTCAATAGTGAATGTAATAGTCGTAGAGTAGGTGAAGAGTCATGGGGGTACTTGAATAATCACAAAGGGGAATATAAACGGCCACCCCACCCTTTGCTATAAACATTCCCTCATAACTCATTGTATAGGATTTTGGTAAACAAGGCTTTTGTTAAGACTATGTTAAAGAAAGCTTGGATAGTATTGTAATGCGCCTTGGCTTCTCCACTGGACAGAGCTAGTACATCTCTTTGGAGGAGCAAGCAGATGTGGTCGTAATGTTTCACTATTGGGACTAGGAAGTTTACATGGAAATATTGTATGCTTGGAACTTACACTTATTTATATAATAAGAGCCAACACATTTTCATGCATATGTTGTTAATGTAGTTGGACTACTCCAGTTTCTTTAATGATGTATGTTGTTTAACTTACATATTTTTGTATGAAATTCTTCATATGCAATTATATTAATCTTGTTGAGGATGTGTTGTTGGTTTAACCATCACTTTGGATTGTCTATTGATCAACTTTCTAGCTTGTGATGCATCTTCACTCATGTGTTCCCTTCCCAATTGAGTAATCATATAGGTTTTCAAGCAACACACTCATCTGAACCCACTTGCGTTAGAACCTTTCATTCACCTACCTTGACTCATTGCAGTAGTCACACCCTTGCTACTGACGAAGTTATCTTACTTGCCTCTGTGTAACATCGCAGTCAAGGCATTACCTTATGGCCCACTGCTAGGAATCCTACACCAAACGACCTGAGGTGTAATTAAGACTTAACTTCCTCTTAAGCTTAAATTCCTTACAAAAGGAAATGAGTTCCTTGGAGGTGTACCCTCCTCCATTATTTTATCTCAGGATATTGATTTTCTTCCTTTTTTAGTTCTCCATTTCAATTTTTAATTCTTGGAACATTATGAAAACTTCCTATTTTGACTTCATTAGATAGATTTAAATATTTTAGGATAAGTAATCGATAAATGATACATATTATAGAGCTCCTCCAAGATATTTCATTGGCATGGGACCACACACATTGGAATGGAGTAGATCCAAAGTTTCTTTGGACCTATGATCACTCTTTGAAATGATTACTTAACATTATTTCTAAGAGAGCATCCCTTTCACAAACCTTTATGATCTATTTGCAAATCTAGTACACTTGAAACTATACACTTCTAAGCTAACAAGTCTCTATAATGAATATGCATATATCTCCTATGCCATAACTCATTAAGTTTAATATCATTATGTACTAAAGATTTGGAAAATTTCCCAAGGAGTCTATACAACCTTCCTTCATGAATCCCAATAACCTTAGCAAAACTTATACTAGAGCCTTTATCCTACACAAGGATTCTCCCATCAATGAAGGCCACTCTATCTCCTCTATCTTCTAAACATGAAATTGAAACAAAATCTTTTTCACACCTAAAACATAGGGCATTTTTCTCAAGTGAATGTTTTCACCTGTTTCCAACTCAATGGATGTTGTCCCAATTCCTTTGACTGCATAACTATTGTTGTCTCTAAGCTCTAACTTTTGTGTCAATCCTCTTTCTATTAAACTTGTAATATGATCATAATCCCTTATTATATGTCTTAAAGCTACATTGTCAATCAACCATATATTATTGTCATTTGTAAGAGATCCTGCAATTACAGAATAGTATAAGTGATATTTATTTCCTTCAACTTTTGATCTCTTGGACTTCTCATCAAATTATGTCATGGTAGCATGTTTATTTCCTCTCTTCTTCCTATCATTGCACCTTTAAGGACATTTGGCTTTTTAGCAACCAAATTTGTTGCAACAAAAGAAATGAATTTGAGACATATCTTTCTTCCTTTAAGGATTGGGTCTGCTATTAAAACCTTTTTTCTTCTTCTGAAAACCAAACTTATTTCTCCCCCCAAATTTCATGGAACAAGATGCATAGGGCTGAGAATATTCTTCTTATTTTGGATTTCTTTCTCTAGATAGACGTCTTTATTCCCCTGAGCACAAGCTTCCCATTTTCATAGAAAATTGGAGCTTCTTTTTGGCTGCTCATACCTATTGCAAATGAATCCATGAACATGGTAGTCCATTAAGTGCTAAAGTTAGAAGTGATTTCTCAGAGACAATTTCATCAATAAATTAGAGTTAACCTCTTAGTTAAGAAACCCTCACAAAAGTATGAAGCCATTGTGTCATTCTTTATCATTCTTATATCATGAAGCTCATTTCTCAAGCTACTTACTTAGCAAATATTGTTGCCAATTTACAAATCATTTAGGGCATCATACATATTCTTTGACGTGTCTCACTATGAGATGTATGGAATAAGATGGTCCTTGATGGAGACCACAATAATTCTAATGGAAAAAATGTAATCTTTTTTGTACTTCTTCTTTCGAGCTTCATCTATAAGTTAAGTCACTTTGGCTTGCACAATTTACAAAAGACCCTCTTTTGCAATAATTAGGTCAATTCTTGTCTTTCAAGCCCTAATGTTAGTGGCCCCCTCTAACTTATTCTCTGATTTCATAATAGAGGCCATGGATGGAACTTGAATATAGATCTAGGGTTTATTCAAAGAGATCTCAAAGTATGGCTTTTCAAAGGAGTGATATATATGCTCTTTCCTTTGCCCAAGCTCTAATACCATGTTGATTTTTTAGTACAATTGATACAAGTGCTTTATTTTTAAACTATGGTATTTACTTGTGAATATACATTATAGTTCTTTTATCTTCGTGGGGCAATCACACATCAAAAATTAAACTAATAACCATGAAAAAAAAATAGATATCATAATGTGTGTGAGTGATAAGTGTGTATGTAAAATGTAAAAATTAAAGTGTATTTTATACAAAGATACCCATGAGACATGCATCTTAAATTAATTCATGTCTCTTCGTAAATTAAACTCCAACAAGTTTGCACATTTACATTTTTTTACTCATATTTGTTAGAGTGTTGAAGATCACATAAATAATAGTGGGCGGTAACTCGTAAGTATATTTATTTACATATTGTTCCTATTCCATTTTTTATGTGAATACTTGCTTAAATTATGGTAGGTAGTAACTTATGGTAACTTATGAGTTATTTTTAAGAATTTTAATTTTATGTGGTTTTGTTGATTTCCTTTATTTTAATCTTCTTTCTTCTAATTTAAAATTTATTTTTCTTCCTTATTTTTACATAGTATTATAAATACAACAAGGATTATGAAGAAAAATTATAGCTACATTGTTAACACTTATAAATTCACACACCAACAAAAACTTAATAACGATAACTGTGAGATTATTCCCCTTACCCATCTAACTTTTTTTATTGTTGTTGAAGAGGAGATGTCTCAAGTCATATTGAATCAATATCATGGAATGGATTTGTGTAATGTGACTTTCATTCTTATAGTTAATAATAGGTTATGAAAATATTATTGCTAGCTTGATGATTTCCATTTTTTTATTATATAAAATTAATGTTTGGAAAAAATTAATGTGGATGAAGCCTTTGAATAGATTCAAATGTCTTTGAATGATTCATGCAATACAATACTTCAAGGGAAAATATGCATTGAGAAGGATTTAATGATGACATGTGATTCTCATACAATATCACGATAGCAATATAGTTTCCTTTGAGAATACATCAATGTTTGTAAGCTACCTTAACATCTTCTTCATTGTTGGTGGTGATTCTCAATCTTAAAGAAAAAAAATCTTTGTTTTATATCTTAGAGTCATAGATGACTGCTCCCATTGGACTCTCTAAGAATGTCTTTTGTTTACTAAATTGTTGATGAAATCCTTACCAAGAAGGGCCAATTTTACAGATATTTTTTTTAATGCGAATTATAATATAAAAAAATAATTATCCTAATAATATTATTGCTATTTCCAACACTCAAAATCCATTTTTAGATATATTTATCTTGATAGTTTTAATGGTAAAAAATCTATACCTAAAATTGAATATTATAATATTGGAAATGATGGAAAGAATGAAGAGATTTCTAATTACATACATGGCTGGGTTGTATAACCAAAAGAGATCCATATTAAGTCTACATATATCGTGCACCAAGAAGGATCGAATCTCCCAAGGTGAAAACATTTTTCAGAGTGCAAAACTTGAGTAAATTTTTGCTCCTTAGGGGTTTTGATCCTTGTTAGTGCATGATATATCTAGACTATAGAAGGATCTACATTAGCCCTAGTCACCAATGACCATGTAAAAAGTTTATGTCATCACTGTGTGTGTGTGCGTGTGTTGTCTAATAACATACATGGATGGGTTATATAACCAACATAGATCCATATTAAGTATACATATATCATGCACCAAGAAGGATTGAATCTCTCAAGATGCAAACATTTTTCAGAGTGCAAAACTTGAGTAAATTTTTTCTCCTTAGGGGTTTTGATCCCTATTAGTGCATGATATATCTATAGTTTACAAGGATCTATGCTAGCTCTAGTCACCAATGACCATCTCAAAAGTTTATATCATCATGTGTGTGTGTGTTCACACGTGCATGTGCATGTGTGTGCATACATGCGTGTTAGATGAATTCAATAATTTGAAATTTATTAATATCATTTTTAATTTAGAGAGTATTATAAATGAAGGCACTTCAAAAGTTACATGAGAATTAAGATAAACAATCATAAAGTAACAATGTTCAATAATTAATAAGGTGAATAGTAAGAAATAAAAAGTGTTCCTATCATAAATAAAAAAATAGATTACATGGTGACTGACCCAGGTGGATATTGGTGGCCACCCAAATATCCAACCTAGACCTCTAGTAAGTTTGATTTGTTTCCTTATTTATTTAAGCATTTACTCTTTTTAGCAGTTTTTCGGGTCCTGAACTTCCGGAGTAGTTTTGACCCCCTAAATGACATTTTTTTGAGGTCCATAGCAGGCCCACGTTGTAGTCAAGGGCCTACAGAAAAACCTGTAGTACTCAAAGAGAATGTTCTGCCAAGATATCGTATGCACCAAACATAGATAATATGACCAAGTTATTACCCCGAGAAGTTAACTGCCCAACTAACCCCAATGGGGTCCACAAACTCTTGGTGTTACATCTCCTGGGGTTAGGGTTTTTGTTGTTTATGGTTTTCTCATGTTTTAAAATAATAAATAGGCCCTTGAGCCTCATTGCAACACAATTCAGAGGCATGTAGCCACCACATCTCTTCTTAGAGATAAACGACCATCACTCAAGCTAGTCTTATTTCTATTTTGTTTGTAAGCATATTTTAGTATTTGATATTAATTAAATGAAGTGTTATTTCTACTACATATTTGTGTTTATGGTTATATCTATAATTTTTTGTGTTCCTATTAATTTTGTATCAGTGGTATCAGAGCGGTCTTCTCGTTCTCTGTTTTTCTTTGCATGTCCCCAACGAGGTCGAGATATAAGGAGCTAAGGCTTGAATTGGTTGAGCCTTTGCAAGAATGACCTTGCTAATCCCCATGGCTTCCCATGGTGGTGTTGATGGTGCTGGACCCGCCAACATTAAGGAGATAACCCCAGTATGAAGTCCCAACTAGACCTCACACCTTTTGGTGTGGAAGTCCCATCTGGTATGATGTCCTGGTTTGCATTATCCTAAAGATTTGCCTCAACTCTTGATTGTCATCACAGGAGAGTGGTTCGCTTTGTCTTCGAGAAGTGAGATTCACATGCTTGGTTATTGCTAGTGTTACTTGTGTTAATGGTTCTTTCACTATAGAGGGAGAGGGTGGGAGTGAGTCCCAAGTTGGTTGGAGGAATCCGTAACTCTATTAGGAACACAAAACACCAAAGGATGTGCAAAACCTCCAAAAGAACAATCCACACAGATGCAGCAGTGACAACACACAAGGTAATATAACACGTACAATAGTCAGTGGATGAGTCCAGATGAGTGCAATAGTGTTTATAGTAAGTTTTTTTGTGAAATTTCTGTGTGATGTCTGGGGAGGTAACCACATGGGAAAGACAATGTTAACAACATATACAACACATTTTCATTAAAATATATGTATTACAACAAGTGAATGAGTTCAAGTGTTAAACATAGGTTACATAAACATGCAGTACAAATGTTAAAGATTAGTCTTACAACAGTTACAATACATGTGTGAAAATGCACTGGCCTATTAACAAGCTTCTGAATTAAGTGAAAGTTCCAAGACACATCGTTACACCATACATCACTAACCCCATTGGCGGGGTGTTGAAGCCACTACTTACTCCTCAGAGAAAAGATTACAGACTCTTGAGGCTATGTGGGAGGAGTTGAGGTGAAAAGTTCTTTGCATGTAAAAATGAGGGGGTATTTATAGCCAAGGGTAAACTTGACCCTTGTGGCTATTCGACTACCCTCATGATTGTTTGACTTCTATGACTCTTCAAATTCACATGACTCTTCATACAACAAGTGAGTATCTTGGACTTCCACATTACATTACATTGATTGGTAGTGTGGCCGATAGTAGAGATGTGGATGACATGACTCATGACATGACTCGACATGATAATGATGGTACATTCATGCTGCTGCTAGTGTGCATGTCAAGTTGTAGTGCTGCAGGGTGATGGATGTCCTCATGGTGTGTCACAGCTTCACCTCTGCATGGAAAAGTGTGTGGAGTCTTCGATGGTCATTGGTTCACTTAATGTTGCATTCACACATTTCTCCTTGCTTGTATGTTGGTAAGTTTGACAGGTTTTTCTGTTCGTGGAAGGTGCATGTTCGTCTATCCATGAACATAGCTTTTCATTATCACCCATTTGCGAGCACATCTCTTTGCATGCATCACTTTTTTGTCTACTGATGAGCTTGTCCTTCTGCATGTGCTCCCTTTGTTCATCCCATCCATCATCGCAACATGTTTGTTTGTGTACTTGTATCTGTAGTCACCCATGATGAGATGACATAAAATCCAGAAACATCCTAGTCTACCATGATGCATGATCATTTCAGATGTAGATGACCAGGAGAGGTGACAAGGTTATGAGGTGAGATGCAAGCTACAAGCACTGTTGATGAAAAATACATAGGAGTCATTGAGTGATGAAGATGGAGAATTCGGATTGACAACAACTGTCTGTGAGGTCTGACTCAGCCGGAGGACAAAACTGTACATTTTTTTGGAGGAACAATCTGGGCTGTGGGAAGGCTGGGTAGGCCAAATTTGCGCAATTTTCAGAATGAGTAGGCAAAGCGATATTGGAAGCCAAAACTTTGCAATTCTTGGTGGGAACTGGTAGTTGGCTGACAGGACACTCGCAATAAAAACTACATAATTCTTGAGGGGAATTGGCAGCCAACTGCTAGGTCACTGGTAGAAAAAAATGCGCAATTCCTGGAGGGAATTGGAAGTCAGCTGCTAGCATGAAAATCTGTACTGATGTTGGGATGTTGGCCTACTGATCACCTTTGCATAGTTTTTGATTTGAGTGGGATGTTGGGTAGCAGAGGGCTTGCTCATGAAAACTGCACAATTTTCTTGGCGAGTAGTAGGTTGATTTTCTGGAGGCTTGGTTGAAAAAACTACGCAATTTTCTGAGGGAGACAAGGACGGGAACTAGGTGTCTATCTGACCTTTCTACACAATTTTTCCAATCAGCAGATCGAGCAAGGTCTGCAACCTCTGCACAATTTTTTAGGGGAGTCATTCCCGGGGTGGCTGTCGGGTCAAACTCTCCAGTTGACCAAGATGAAGGTTGATTGATTTTCTTTCGGATAACACAACTTGAAAAAGATTTCTTGGTGGTTTTGTGTTGTTCTGGGTGACAATCGATTGAGTCGATGGTGGGCTAATGGTCCACTGTCAGAGGGGAATCCGGTCATTAGAAATTCAACAAAATGACTAAGTGTGTGAAAAAGTGAAAGATGCATATGTGATCTTGCGAACACACACTTACATGACTTGACAATGAGATGACTCAAACCATCCAGACACACATGCTCAACATGACTGAATGACAATGTGAGTGACAAGTGCGACTCTTGTGATTGATCATTGGTCGACCATGACAATGCTTGTGCGAAAATGTATGTGTATCTTTGTGTAAGTGCAACAGATGTTTCCAGAGCGAACACAAGATGTACACATGAAGCGAAGGCCTTGATCATGACCAAAACATGGTCGTAAGCATGACATTGACATCAACTTGCAAAAGTTGTCAGTGGAATGATCAATCAAGGTGGGTGAGAGGATTTGGACGAGCTCACAGAGTGAACCCAAGTGTGTTCAATCATTAAGTGAAACTCTCAAGGGAGGCTCTGAAATTGGGTGCAGGTAAAAATTTTGGAGGGTGGTTATAGCCGCTACAACACTTGGTGACACAATGGTAGAACTCCAGCTTCTTTGTTTTAGTTCATTGATAGCATAGGGCCTTGATCTTTCGGGGAGTATTGAATCACTATGTGGGTTACTTTGACTTCCCCACTTACCCCATGAACATACATGGTTCATCCTTTGCTAACTCAATTAAACATAATCAAAAGTTCAACTTGATCACAGTGTTTCAAATTCGGGAAGGGTAGTCTAGCTCACGAGTTGAATATCTTCAGAGTATAAGTTTTCATCTTTGGTGTTTCTTCACTACCAGTAGGCCTGGACAGTACCCCAGTGGATTCACGTAAGAACACATGCATTGCTCCACTGCCAATGAGCCTGGTCAGTACCCTAGTGGAGCTGCATGCTTAAGCTCTCTGCGTGGGAAGCCTTTCTCTTCTTTCAGCTTTATATTTTTTCAAGAGGATTGTCCATAGGAACTTATTTATTTTTGGGGGAGAAGAGGGATCCCGACTTAGTGGGAGAAGAAGAGGTTTTTCCTTCAGAGAAGCATGTAAGTCCTCTGACATAGGTTTGCTCATTTAGATTTTTCCCATCTTCGTTTCTACTAGTTGGATGAGCTTGAACAAATAGAGTAGAAGGTTGAGTACAGGCATGGGGCTTCCCAGTGTGTACATAGGTTCATGGTTGGACCAAAACTTCCCTTTCATATGGTTCGTATTTTTTGTCAAGACTTCATTGATCGAAGGTTATAACCAAGTACAGAGAAGATAGACACAAGAGTGGCCAAGAGCTGTAGTGTTACAAGTCTCTTCAAATTTCAGCCACATACTCTTTTCAAGAGCTAGAACGTAGTATTTAGCAGCACTTATTTTCGAAAACAAAAATAGTACAATGTCAAGAAAACAAAACAAACATAAAAAAAATAGTAAGCAGAACAAACAAAATAAAAACAAAGATAGTAAGCAAAGAAAGCAAGATGAAAAAACAAGCAATAAGCAGACTATGTACATGGCACAGGGCGTGGCCTGACCTACTGGAAGTAATGCTTGAGATTTTGGCTATTGAAAGGAAAGTTTTCAATCTTCCCGTAAAGTGATTACATATGGTACGTGTGTGGGCGAAGCTTCTCCTGGATTTTGTACGGACCAATCGATAAGGATTGGAACTTTGTATGTTTGCATTTGTCTTCATGGGACTTATCCCATTTCAGAACCAAGTCACCAACACCAAAGTTAGATTCCCCTGCATGCTTCTTATCGAACCATGTCTTGATATAGTTCTGGTGGAGTGTGAATTTTTCTTTTCCTTTCATACTTTCTTCTTGAAGCTTATGGAGAGCATCCATCCTACATTGAAATAGATGGCAAGGTTTTCCTTGGGATTGTTGGGAAAGCTGAAGTGTAGGAAAGTAGATATTGAGTGGAAGGATGGATTCTTTACCATAGACTAGGAAGTACAGTGAATTATTTATAGAGGGATTGGATATTACAAGGTCATCCCATAATGTATTTGTCAGGGAAGTATGCTAGTTGTGTTGCTCGAAGAAAACAATATTTTTGATTATGCGGATGAGTTTTTTATTCATGGATTTTGCGAGACCATTTCCTTGTGGGTAATAGTTAGATGAATATTTTAGCACAATACCATTATGTAATGCAAAATTATAGAGTTTCAAATATGAAAAGTATGTTTCATTATAAAAAACAAGTGATACTGGAACACTAAAGTGTGAGATGATGTTATGCTAGAGGAAACTGAGGACCTCCTCGTCGTTCACTTGTTTCAGAGGAACTACTTCTATCCACTGCGTGAAGTAATCAATTGTTGTTAGAATGTATCGATGTTGCTTTGACAAATGTGGGAAGATTTCCCCATTGATGTCCAAGCTCCACTGTTGGAATGGTTCGGTCACTATAACAGGGTGCAGTGGGGTTGCTGATCTTCGTGTTCTACTACGCGCCACTGACAAACTAGTCACTTGTAGGCATAAGCATGTGTGTCCTTGAATAATATGGGCCAGTAGAAACTGACTCACATAACTTTGTGTGTAGTGGTGTTTCCCACAAAGTGACCCCCAATGAGTTTGTCATGCAGATCTTGAAGTACCTTCTCTAATTCATGTGCCTCCAGGCACGGGAGAAAAACTCCGTTACTGTGATTTATATAAAGAACTTCATGCAGTGACTAATATGCTAAGGCTTTGAGGTGAAATTCCCTCTTCTGTCTGATGGAAAAGTGAAGGGGTACGATGTTGTGCTCAAGGTACTGATGCACATCTGTGTACCAAGATGTTTTGTCTTGAGTGGGTGTTGCTCACCTTATATCATACATCTCAATTTACTTCTCCCAGCTGACGAGCTCTTCTTCACCCTTTGATGTGTGTACTGATTTAGCTGCAAGTTTACAAAGCCCATGTCCTTTCATGTGAATTGGATTTATTTCAAGATCATACTCTTGCAAGCCTATCATCTAGTTCACATTTCGTTCACCGAGTTCTTTTTGTAAAAGCAATGTGTAGACTACTAGGTGAGGGGCGAAGGCTATGCAGTGGTTCTTCAGATAGTAGGGCCTGAAGTGTTTCACCACCTTGTAAAATAAATATGCTTGTTTATCAATGGTGGGGTAGTTGAGTTCCTGTCCCTACATGCTTGCGCTCATGAAGGAGATTGGGCATTGATTGTTTATTTCATCCTTCTGAGTGAGTACTACAACGAGTGAATTATCAAAGGTGAAGTTGTAGAGCAGGACATGTTTCTTGAAGTCTCGGTTGTAGAGGGTAGGTGCTTCTGCAATGGCTTTCTTGATCTGGATGAATGCATATTTTTCCCTATCACCCTAGATGTAGAATGTATCTTTCTTGATCATGTCCTACATGGGCTTGATTATCTTCGCATAATTTGAGATGAACATCCAGAGGAATTTTATATTTCCCAAGAAGGACTGCATAGCTTTCTTGTTGGTTGGATGGTGGATCTATGTAATATTCTAGACCTGGTTTGGATCCACCTTGATCACGCTTTTGGCAACAATGTGTCTAAGGAGGTTCTCCTTTAACACTGTGAATATGGTCTTTATGGGATTCAAGGAAATCCCATATCTCCGGCATCGCTGAAATTTTTTCTTCAGATGGCGTATGTGGTCCTCTCGTCTTATTGAGAAAAAAGTCACATCATCGAGGTATACCACTATGCTCTGTCTAATAAGTCCATGAAAAGTTATGTCCATGGCAGGCTAAAATGTTGCACCTACATTTACAAGCCCAAACGACATTTGTCTGTAAGTGAACGTACCCCACTTGGTACGAAAAGTAGTCTTAAGTCTGTCAGGTTCTACTACCAAAACCTGATTGTATCCTGAGAAAATCTCAAGAAGAGAAAACATATGTGCCCAACATACTATTTGCAGAATGTGGTCCATAAACAACATGGGGTAGCTGTATTTATCTGAGGCACGATTCACATTTCAGAAATCAACACACAAGCAGATTTCCCTAGACTTCTTACGTATAGGACAAGGTTTGAAACCCATGTGCAATGAAAAAATTTGTATCTAATCCATGCATCCAAAAGCTTGGTGAGATCTTTTTGTAAGAGGGGTTCAAGTGATGGATGTACTTTCATCAGCTTCTACTGATATTGCTTGACCCCTTCTTTGAGCAGAATGATGTGTTGGATGATCTTCTTTTCATAAGTTTTCAGATCATGATATGTCCACGCAAGCACATCTTGGTACTACTTGAACAAGCAAAGAAAGGCTTGCTGCTATTGTTGTGTGAAACATGTACCAAGATTAATGAACTTCAGGTCTTGTTCTGTTCCTAGCTTTATCAGTTTGTGCATCATGGTGGAACTGTGGATCTTGCTATTCCTCGACACCTGAAAATGTTTGTGGAAGTCATAAATATTTTCCAATGTTGCAACACCTTTAGTGATAAGGTGTCCTTTCCTGTTACCAACTTCTGCTTGCATAGAGCGCTCATGCTCGTCATCATCTATTGTTGTATCCTTAAAGATGTCAGCGTTAGCCATGAAATGCAGTATCTGTTGATCATCATTAAACACACGTAAATTAGTTATGTTGTCTAGGATAGATGGCTTGTACAAAATTTAATTAGTAAATCTATCCCTAATCAGTGACATTCTTGAAGCTACGTTTGCCAGAGCATTGGTAGCTGCCTTATGGATACATGGTACATCAATGATGTTAAATGATTAGAAGTTAGAGATTAGCCTCCATACCTCTTTTTGGTAACTTTTGAGATGCGGTGACAAACAGTGAATGGTGTTACATACCTACCATACCAATATCCCTGAATCACCTACCACTTTGAGCATGACCACGTTGAGGCTGATGGATTTCTACAAGCCTAAAACGAGTGCTTCATACACATCAACATTGTTCATGCACTCGAACTCCAAACGACTTGAAACCAAATGCTTCTTGTTGTAAGGGCCAATTAAGACACAACTGGCTCCTCAGCCTCTTGCATCTGTCAAAGTACATGGTTCACAACTTGTCTGTACACGGACCATTTGACGTGCTAGTACTGCTGCTACTACTGTTGCTACTCCTACTGCTACTACTAGTACAATGTACTGTACATGTTTCATTACCATCAGTTGGGCATGGAAGGAGTCCCAACAATGTGCCTGGTAGGGTTGGAGCTAGCCATGTAGGATAACACCCCAATGTTGTTTATGGGAGGCAGTTTCCAAACATGAGTTCTTTGAAGGAAAATGGTTCATTCTTGATGTTAAGGGGAATGACATTGTGCTTCATATAACTCTCGGCCAATACCTGTATTTGGTTGCATTTTACCTTGTATAGAAGCCACATGTGGGACCAGTCTATAGAAAAATATTCATCCAGCTTGCTAGACCAGTCTCTGCTGAGTAGTAGACCGTATGCTTCTGGTATGTTCACAACAACTATGTTGATGCATTGGTGGACTCGACCGTCATGAGATAGTTGGATGATCACGTCTCGTAGTTCACCAATTGCTGGTATCGATGTTTGATAAAGCTGGATGATTCGCACAGATGTATCGCTCCATTGTGCATTGATATTTTTCGCAATGGAAAGTGGCATGACGTTGGCTACCACACCGGAATAAACCAAGCAATTCTGAGCATTGTAGTTAAAAATTTCAAGTGATCGCAAGAATGGAGGGAAACCTGATTTTGCTTCTTCCATCTGGAGTGTGTTTAGAATAGTAAAAAGTGATCTGGGAGGTGTGCTTGGTCCCTTGTTGTAGAGGCTATGTTGTCCATTGTTGTCTATCCCAATGCACACAACAGGATGTCTCGCTGACTCTAGATCTTAGCTAACTCGAAAAAAGTAATGTTCTCTCGAGTTTTATTCATGTCATCTACAATGTTGTAATCCACATCTAGTAGAATCACAGAGGTTTCTAGGGTAGAATGGATGTTTGTGTTGTCCGGCAGAGTGTTATGCAGTATTTTGCTTATGGAGGTACTCTTGTCTGCCACTGTCTTCCCGAACTTGTTCTGCATTTTCTACTTTGGGGCAGCTAGTGGGTTAGCCTTCCTCATTAGCAGTCTCATCTTTTCTTGTACTTCCCCAAGTGTAGGGGGAGCCCCTTTAATCTTAAGATTGTAACGGTCAGTTTGCTTTTGGGGTTTCTTC
This sequence comes from Pinus taeda, assembly GCA_000404065.3. Lineage (NCBI taxonomy): Eukaryota > Viridiplantae > Streptophyta > Pinopsida > Pinales > Pinaceae > Pinus > Pinus taeda. The sequence continues at coordinate 60,029 of APFE030727834.1, read as the reverse complement.
TCAGTGTTCATCTTTGGCATTGCTTGCAAGAACTGATATCGGTTCACCACATGCCCAGAACTTGATGCTTCATCAAGTGAAATACCTTCATCATTATATCTATCATCATCTTCTCTTGCATACTGCTCCCTACATCGAATGGTTGACTATATACCAGCTTTGTGACTCGCTTCCAATCCGAAAAAATGTTCTCGGGGTGATGTTCTTCATGGAACCAATAAAACTTGGGATTTGCAGACTATTTGACATTAAACATAGAGCTCTATGTAGTTTTTGTACGATACTGGTTATTGCCTGATGAGCTACTTCCCTGCCTCTGTCTGGGAAAATGGCTATTTGAGATGTGTTTGTTTTTCGTTGTTTGAGCTCGGACACTTCCACTCTCAAGTTCTTGACGAAGCGAGTGAGGGTTTCAATATCATTTTCTTCCTTGTATCTACCCTTCCTCATAATTTTCTTGGAACTTTCTGCTCACGTATTTGGAGTCCATTTCTGGTTCATTATTCTTGATGACTCCAATTGTGTGTAGGTATTTCTCAACAGTAATAGCCTCTTCATAATTTTCCAAAAGTGTTGGTTTTGCAGCATGCTTGATGAATTGTGCAATGTTGGTTGGCAGTGTGGATGTGTATTAATCAATAATGATGGAGTCATGAGGTTTGGTGTCCACTACAAATTTGTTCAATATGTGTGTAAAAATCTGATTGAAGTCTTTTAATTTTTTTTTCCCTCCATCTTCAAGCTTCCCAATTCTTTGAGTAGCATGGCTAGGGTCTTGTCATCAACAAACTTTTCAAGGACCATGCATTTGAATGCACCCCAGTTATGTATGGAGTTTGGTGGAAGGCTATGATACCATACATCTGCACAACCATCTAAGGTACATGGAAACAATCTACATGCTACATCGTCATACCATACCTTAGGGGTCCACAGTTGTAGGTAGAAGTTGTCCAAATGGTCTTTTTCCTTCACTATGTTGTTAGAGTTAAACTTGATGTTCATTCTCTCCACTTGATTTGACATCTTGTGCAAGACACTCAGGAGAGCTAATGGTCCCCGAGTCATCCATTCCAGATTTGGGTCAACCATCTCTTCTTCTTCTTTATCCTCCTCTTCTCTTTTAGAATTTGACGGTTCCATCTCTGAGTCTGTTGGTTTGTCTTTGCCTCTGCCTCCTATGCTACCTTCGCCTTCACCTCGTGTACTAGAGTCTGATCCCAAGATCACAAGGGTGTATCATTCGCCTTGCCAAAAGACCAGAGGTTCCTCTCTATCTTTAATAGCTTCTACAAGACCTTCATGTGTGGCAAGGACTGCTTCTTCCATTGATGATACAACAACCCCTGTAGGAGTGGCTTTTAGCTTTCTTGATGTGTATGGAATATGTTGTATGCATGGGATCAGTCCGACTGCCTTTGTGAACTGGCGAGTGATGGGACAGATGAAACGAAATTGATCATATGGAATTTCATGTTCAGTCATGGGAGGTGAGAAGTAACCAACTACAAATTCGTGCATAGGTGAGAGGGAGTGCGAGTTACTACATTGACCAAATGGTTAATGAGTGAGTGGGAGATGATGTTTAGACAATTACAATTGGCTGCCCTCTTTCTAGTGCTAGAAATGTTGAGCCAACATCTAGGGGATCACCCTGGTATGAAGTCCCAACTATACCTCACACCGTTTGGTGTGGAAGGACCATCTGGTATGATGGCCTGGTTCGCATTATGTTAAAGATTTGCCTCAACTCTTGCTTGTTAGCATAGGAGAGGTGCGCTTTGTCTTCGAGAAGTGAGGCTCGCATGCCTGGTGATTGCTAGTGTCACTTGGGCCAATGATTATTTCACTATAGAGGGAGAGGGTGGGAGTGAGTCACAAGTTGGTTGGGAGGAAGCCCTAACTCTCTTAGGAACCCACAACATAATAGGACATGCATAGCTTCCGGAAGAATAATCCATATGCATGCGGCAGTCACAACACATAAGGCAAGATAACACGTACAACAATCAGTTAATGAATTCATGTGAGTGCAACGGTTGTTATAGCAAGTTTTCTGTGAAAGGTCTGTCTGATGTCTGGGGAGGTAATCAACATGAGCAAGACAACATTAGAAGAATATAGAACACATTTTCATTAACATATATGTATTACAATAGGTGAATGAGTTCAAGTGTTAAACACAGGTTAAAGCAACATGCCTTACAAATGTTCAAGATTCGTCTTACAACAATTACAATACATATGTGAAAATGTGTTGGCCTGTTAGTAGGCTTCTAAATTAAGCGAAATTTCCAAGACAAATCATTACACTATACATCACTAAACCTATGGGCAGGGCATTGCAACCACTACTTAATCGTTAAAGAAAATATTGCAGACTCTCGAGGCTATGGGGGAGGAGCTGAGGTCAAACATCCTTTGCATGTACAAGTGAGCGGGTATTTATAGCCAAGGGTGAACTTGACCCTTGTGGCTGTTCGAATACCCTCATGATTGTTTGAATTCTATGACTTTTCGACTTTACATGACACTTCATACAACAAGTGGGTCTCTTGGAATTCCACATTACATTACATTGATTGACAACGTGTCTCATAGTAGAGATGTGGATGACATGACTCATGACATGATTCGACATGACAGTGTCAATACATTTGTGCTGCTGCTAGTGTGCATGTTGAGTTGCAGTGTCATTGGGTGATGGATGCCCTCATGTTGTGTCACAACTTCACCTCTGCATGGTAAAGTGTGTGTAGTCTTTGATGGTCATTGGTTCACTTGATGTTGCATTCACACATTGCTCCTTTCTTGTATGTCAGTAAGCTTGACATGTTCATCCATTTGCGAAAGGTGCATATTCATCCATCTGTCTGTCCGTGAACATATCTTTACATGATCATCTGTTCGCGAGCACATCTCTTTGCATGCATTATCTGTTCGTTTTTTGGTGAACCTATACTTCTACATGTGATCCATATTTTCATCCCGTTTGTCGTCGCAACATGTTTGCTTCTGTACATGTATTTGCAGTCACTCATGATGAGATGACATCAAATCCAAAAACCTCCTAGTCTACCATGATGCATGATCATTTCGGATGTAGGTGACTGAGGGAGGTGACAAGGTTATGAGGAAGGATGGTGGCTCTAGGCAGTGCTGATGAGAATTGCGTAGGAGTCCCTAAGTGATCAAGATGGATAATATGGATCGACATTGACTGTCTGCAGGGTTTGGTTCAACTGGAGGACAAAACTGCGCAGTTTTTAGGAGGAACAATCTGGGTTGCGAGAAGGTTGGGTAGACCAAATCTATGACAATTTCAGAAAGAGCGGGTAGAAAGAGCTTGGAAGCCAAAAATGTGTGATTGCTGGAGGGAACTGACAGTTGGTTATCGGGAAACTAGCAACAAAAACTATGCAATTCCTGAGGGGAACTAGGAGTCAGCTGCTGGGTCACTAGCAACAAAAACTATAGAATTCCTGGAGGGAACTAGGAGTTAGCTGGTGGGAGATGCTGGTGGGAAAAACTAAACTCATGTTGGGAGGCTAGCCTACTGATCACCTCTGCATAGTTTCTAAGTTGAGAGGATTCTTGGGGAATAGAGGGAATTCTCGTGAAGACTACGCAATTTTCTTAGTGAGCAACTGGTCAATTGTCGGGAGGTCTAGCTGGAAAAACTATGCAATTTTCTGAGGGAGACAAGGATGGGCATTGAGTGTCTGTCTGGCCTGTCTGTGTAATTTTCCCAGTCAACAAATTGGGCAAGGTCTGCAACCTCTATGCAATGTTTGAGGGCAGTCAGTCCCGGGGTGGCTGTTAGGTCAAACTCTCCAGTTGAGTAGCATGAAGGCTGATTAATTTTCTTCCAGACATTATAGATTGAAAATGCTAGCTTGGTGCTTATGCACTATTCTGGGTGATAGTCGATTGAGTCGATGGAGGGGTGATGGTTCGGCTATCAGAGGGGAGTCTGGTCATCAGAAATTCAGCAAAATGACTAAGTGTGTGAACGAGTAAAAGATGCATATGTGATATTTCAAAAACACACTTACATGACTTAACGATGAGATGACTCAAAAGATCTAGACACACATGCACAACATGAATGACTGATGGTGTGAGCGACAAGCGCGACACTTGTGATTGGTTGTTGGTTGATCGTGATGACACTTACACGACAGTGTATGTGACTTCGTGTGTTAGTGTGATAGATGTTTCCATAGCGAACACAACATGTACACATGAAGAGAAGACCTTGAGCATGACTAGAACATGGTGGCAAGCATGACATTGACATCAACATGCAGAATTTGTTAGTGGAATGATCAGGTAATGTGGGTGTGAGGATTCACACGAGCTCATGGAGTGAACCCAAGTGTGTGCAATCATTAAGTGAAAATCTCAAGGGAGGCTCCAAAATTGGGTGTTGGCCAAAATTTTGGAGGGTGGTTTTAGCCGCTAGAACAGGTGGAAGAAAAGAAAGACCATGGTGTAGGAGCTCCTATCAAAATCTTGCTCGAAGAAGCCCTCGAGTGATCAAGGAATGTGATGATAAATAACTTTTCCCAAATCCTTTAAGTTACAAGTTAACTTTGAAATTCCCATATTTGAGGGTTAAATAGATGCAGACATCGTAGATAAATGGTTAAATATGCTAGAAGGATATTTTTTTGTTCATGATTTTTCCAGCTGGGAAAAGATTACGTTTGCTCATCTCAAAGCTACCCCCTAGGTTAAGGGCTAGTGGGAAACCTACTATGGGAAAAGGGATGAAAGTAAACCCTCACTACTTTTTGCCACACGCACTTGGGATTTGTTCTGGGACGTCATCAAGGAGTAGTACCAGTCTATTGGGAGCTATGAGGATAAATACATAAAGTGGGCCACACTACGACAGGGAAGGGACCAAGACATGTCAGAGTTTGCCATTTTTTTCATACCCTTCACATGAAGTTAGGTATCAAGGATTCTAAGAAACATTTGGTACTCAGGTACTATGACTGTCTACATATGTACATCAAGATTGAGATGGAGTTCTTGGACATCTCCTCACTTCACACAATGTACTGATACGATGTTAAGATTGAGAAGGTGCTTAAACAAAATAAGTGAGACTTTAGATCTGTGAATTTTGTTGGAAACCTAATCCTCAATGGGTTAGTGTGGAAGCCAAATAGACAAAAGAAGTCCAAGAGACCCTGGGATGTGGAACCAAACAGTTGCAATATGTAATATAAATGTATATCACTTGTTAATAAGAATTTATTCTCATGTTTTATCTTTCAGATTATGTTGCTACCCATGTGTGTTTAACATGGTATCAGAGATGGTACGTTCATAACCCACTCAATATTTTGTGAGCAATTTTTTGTTGTGGCCTATGTAAATCTGTGCTTATATGTTTCAATGAAGTTTGTAGGTTTGTGTCTTTCTGAGCTTCTGTCAGGACAGAGTTAACATTTCTTAGCCCTTCCATTCCTTTGTCACCTGCATACCTACATTAATAACGCAGAGGGTGAGCTCGTTCATGGTGTGTTCTATCGATTTGCATACTAATTTGACCACAGTAGGCGTTACTCTGCCAAACCTAACTTTCGCTCAAAGCTATTTGTTGCATTATCAACCTGCCTTCTAAAAATTGTCCTTGCTCAAACCTACCATCTCTACCCTAGCAAAAACGCACCTCTGACTTGTCGTTGAATGGCACAATATGTGTAATGCCACACTCTCACACTCTCAATATTTCATTTGATTTCTACGCACTATTACTCTAGTCTTGTCTGTGAGACAACTACACTGCTCACTCTCCGCTATCATAACAGTTACATTGTTTGCCTCTTCTAGTTGCAAAAAATGTCAGCGCTCATTCCTGGTATCATTTGTCTCTCTACCTGCCTAATGCCTGGATCTTCGCCCATATACTCTATTGATTCTCTGCTTCTAAGTCTACTGAGGAGAATCTACCTTACTATAATCAGTCATAATTCATGTTATTGCATCTGCTATACAAAGGGACTGTTACAAACCTTTGATTACTGAAAATGTTTGGAATCGCTCTCATTTTAATGACTGTGCGTTGAATGTCGTCAAGCCACTGAAGCAATCTTGAATATCCCACATTTGAGGTATTGAGAGTAAAAGGATTCAAAGGGGTTTCGAATCAAGTAAACATAGGAAAGCGTGGAAAAATTCTTGGCAAAATTTGTCATCAATAATTTTGGCATTGGTCCATGTCTGCACCTAACTGTTGCAACTCTGTCGATGAATTCTACAACGAAAATAGCCCACATGGGTTGTAGGTGAACATAACCAGCAGTACCCACTAAAATTCAATGAAGATTTAGGAGAATTGGTGGCATTTCCACTCAAATGGAACATGGATTTCTTCATCGATTCTAAATAGTGAAATCCTTCCAGTACTCTCTGGATGGCGTGATTAATTATGATCAACCAAATGTGGTATTTTAAGATGGCCCTTATACACCAAGCTTGGAAAACAGATACGAATGAAACAATGTGAGTAAATCCATGAAAGAATGGCTAAAGAAAGTGGAAGACTTGGTTCCATTGGCCATAGAAAAGGGTTTCTTGGAGTCTTGTAATTAAAGAGTTGAACTACTACGGGAGGTGAGCTCACTCAAGGAATCGTAAAGGCTCGCCAAAGAGGGGCAACAAAGTAAGATGCTTGGTTTGGTGCAGGACTGGGAGAAGCTCTTTGATGATGTTTGTGTGTGTGCTCTCTTCTCAGACATCTCAGGATTTGACCGCCACCTGTCTTGATCCATATTTCGGGAGGCTGGACATCATAAAATACTAGAAGAATAGGATCCTTCGACTTCAATATCAACAGGAATTCAAGAGGTAGAACACCCAGCCTCAGACGCTTGCGCTAGTGGCACACGAAACTACCAGTATCAGTCAAAGAAGTAGTTTTACCACATGGGGGTCATCACTCAAGGAGTCCTGTCAGGAGAAGATACTGAAGTATACATTATTAGATGAGAAGGTCTCTCTTGTAGTTTGGTGAGTAGAAAAGGTCCAGATATGGCACGATGCCTAGTTCGGCTATGGAGAGGCACTGATCGTCACCCCATTTAATCAGTAGCTCGAGTTTGCAAATGGCATCCTTCTAGGCTTCTTCCGGCAATGATGATGATCTCATAATCGCGGATTCACACTGAATACTACGCCGAAACATTCCTAGCCTGAGCACATGTGTTTGAGATTTTTCTAAATGTGATTTTATTTCTCGAGCTACAAATGTTTCCATACATAAGTTTCAATTTGAATTTGTAAACACATGCCTAACATTTAAATGTTAATTTCGTACAGTCTGGCAAGTTAGTTTTGGGATTTGATTTTTTCTATTTCATTTACGGGAAAGGAGACAGTGGATTTAGAAGGGAAGTTGATTGAATCTGAGAGCAAGTGATTAGATTGGATCACTGAATCAAGTACTCCAGTGCCTTGTGAGAAAGGTCACAAAGAAGAAAATATACAGACAGTAAATGCAAGATTGTGGCAAAAGATTTATCTAGCTTTGCATTGCATTCTCTATTCTGAAGCTCCGGGTCTATCTATAGGCTTTCCGAATTGAACAAAGTCTTCTTAAATGTAGCAAAGGATCTCTCAATTGTGGAGAGTTCATCAAGCCCTCTAAGAGAAATATCATGAATTCTTTCTAAACTAACGTGTGATGATTGGTATTATCAGTGGGACGAAATTTATCAAGTTTTGGTGCAGACTTAATAGTGGACAATCATTCCCTTGGCATAGCAGGTAATCCTAGGGCTATAACAGACTCTCTAAAAGTTGAATTTGTTATACAAGTGGCTGGGTCAGGTTCCTTTTCAATTTTTGCACTGTATTTCTTGAATAGATGACTATGTAAAGCTTGCATCCTTGCTGATATATATTTCTAAGTATTCATCATGGAGAAACAAGTATTTTATTTGTTGTAGCATTTAAGTCTCATTGTTTGGGAATGCACAATATACTTTCCTTGTATGTGAATGCAACCAACCATCGTTGTGTGGAGAATAATCTTGTTTCTGGTTCATTCCTCAAGAAATAATCTCATTTAATTGTTGTAGTTTTCTCAGAGAACAAATTTTGAGAATACCTTGCAGTGACATTGGTGCATAGATGGTTTAAAGTGTCAGTTTAACATTGGAGAAAATGGCCAAAATCAATGAAATATTAGAATTCCTCAAAACTCTGATATTGTCTACCACTCATGATACATTAAAAATTAGCAAAGTTTCTCTCACATATATTTAGGTCTGTCTACAAAATGCACAAGAGAAAATTTGTTTTTTGTAGCTCGAATCTCAGCTACAGCAAGAAGAATTAAAATAGAGGAGTCATTTTGAACATGTTTTTGTTCAGAATATTGAGACTAAAACCCATTAGAAGCAAGTCAATAATGTTACAGTTGGTTCAGATTTAGTACCCAATAAAGCAGCAATTATACATGCAGATGCAGAAACTTAGTATGCACTTCCCAAGTTATTATAAACATATTTGGGCACTGCAACCCCAATCACATATGTCAATAAACCAAGGGATCTTAAACCCCTAAAAGTGTTGTTTCACACCCTAAAGGATCATGGTCAACTAATTACATCATTTCCTAGAAGCTCCACCTAAAAAACTACTCAGAACTGGCCAAAATTGGACCATACTGGCTGCTCCTTGGTCAAGGTACGATGCATCTCACCTATTACACACGGGGGGTGCAATGCATACTAAAAAGGCCTTCTGTAGGGTACGATGGGTGAGAGTAGACAAATGGCACAGACAGTTTGCTAAGTGGAAACCCAACGAATCTTCTAGAAACTTCTCATATGACACTTGCCTCTCTGAATTCGCCTAGGGATGAGTAAGAGATCATGAAATCTCCAAGTGGAACCAAGAACTATCAGTGAAATGACACTAATAAAAAACCCAGAAGCTAACTCAACCCACTGCAAATATCTATATATGGATCCCTCATCATAGAGATCAAAAGGCTGGAATTTTGTAATTTGTAAGGAAGTGTTGTTGGTTTCTCTTTGAGACATTGTATTGTTGGGTTATCTTGCTTTTCATGAGGTGAAGAGGGTTTTCATGCTAGGAGGATGATGCTAGATCAGACAGCTGGGTTGTAATCCTCTCTTCTACTTCTACTATCAATAAAGTTATTTGAGTTTTCCTCCATATACTTATGTACTTATGAATCTTGTATTTATGAATGCAATTGTATGGTTAATGTACTTTTGATTCTACATTGTTTATGGCATTATAAATCTCTATGCTTTGATGGTGTTTTGTTGCTTTGCCTCTACAAGTCTTCTTTAAAGCGGGACAAGTGAGAAAGGAGTGGCAAGCTCTATCAAAGGAGAGAGGAAATAAGCAAGGAGCCAAGCAAAATATTAAGGTTGGTTCTCTCTACTTCTCTCTTATCTATCATACATAAAGGAAAACACAAGTTACTTTGAATTATTTGTTTCTAAGATAGCTACCCATCTTAGTGGGACTAGTAGATCAAATAGACACTAGTTTTACCAAAAACAAAATGGTGACCATACGATAGTTTGTTTGTTTGTTACTGTTGTTTGCTTTATAAACTACAGACAGAGCTTGAAGTTAAGCCAATTAGCCTTCGAACTGCTTTTTCTATGCAACTGCAAAGTAGATCAATGCTACTTCAGTCAATATCCGGGTTGGTTTATGAACTGAAAATCTGACTTGAAAACATCCTAAGTGCCCTTGTGGTAGCTAAATAACCTCATAAGATCATAACCCTATACTTCGTTATTAGTGTCTATCATAGCTCGGCCTAAATCACTGAACTTAGCTGCAAATTGTGAGCAAAAACCAAGCTTAGTTTCATCCCCTAGTCCATTGCACTGTCTCTTACTGGAAGCCTAGATGCGTCGCACCTCCTATGTGTTGCAGGTGAGATGCATCCCTGTTTCCCTTAAGAATAGGTGCAATGACTAAATGGCACTGTTTCCTTCTCTGGAATTTGGTTTTTTCTTCATTGTTTTCAGCTCTATTCGGTAGTTTTGCTACTTATGATCAGTATATCATTGTTGAAGTTTTCTTCCTTTACATTATTCAGCCTCCATTGGTAAGGAATTGTGAATGCTTTCTTATGTATTTTTCATCATTTACAGTCCTTGTTTGCAAAAAGTAGCTTAATAAAATTGTCGTCTTTTGATTCAAAAGTGTTGTGACTGTCTTTTTGAGTCAAGAAGAAGAGTATCGTAAAGTCTTCCTATTCTAGATAGTCGATTGTACTTTTTCCATTGTATTTGATTTGAATTGTCAATATTTGAAGTTTCGAAAACAATTTTCCATTTGAAGTCGAAAGTGTCATTTTAGTCTTGCTTTCATTTTAAAAAGAAATTGTTGAAGTGTCGCTTTGAAGAAAATAGTCCAGATCTACACTTAGTTTTCCTTTTTGGCATTCACACATTAAGGAATAAAAAAAACAAATACATGCATGTGAATTTGCATTTAGGCTGCATGCGGAGAATGATTTAGGAAAAGTGCATTTAGTGTGTGCTCTCTGCTCTCTGTTGGAAGAATCATACTTTTCTTTCCTTAGTAGCTAGGATTTTCATTGTTAAAAGAAAACAAATGACGACTTATCATTTTAGATTGCATATTTAGGAATTGTACATCTAACATCATGCGGTGAACCTTGAAAGACAAATTTCTAAGAAAGATCAACTCTAAAATAAACCTCAATGAACATATAAACGCTTTGGAACCTAACACACAACATCTAGAAGTCTAGGCTAGTGACATATCCCAGCGTTGTAAAACTTGGTAACTATCGTTTTCATTGAAGGTTGGGTGATTCCTCCTCTTTGATACGACAAGTGCCAATACAGACTTGTGCTCCCTATACTGTCGAGTATATATTGGGAGACCACAATAGGCTGATATCCTTTGTCCTTAGGAAGCTGTGTTTGCTGCCCTATCGATTGCAATGCACTGAACATAGCATTTGGGAAGATTGACTGCCATATTTAAAGTCCTTGGTAATTTCTTTTTAATTTACCACCAAGGTGTATATTGCAGTTTTTCGATTGGTTTGGTAATCCCTCTATCTAGACTTCCAGAGTAGTCACTTTCGTTCCTTTTCAACTCCCTAAAAGAAAAGGTCCATTTGAGCACTTGTCACTTCAGGCTCATTAAAAATCGAAGGCGACTAGAGTCACCTTTATATTTTTCTTGACTCTTAAAAATTGAAAAAGAAAGTTGTGTCAAAGCATCATAAAATTTATTTAATTCAAAATAACATCCCTGTTCCTTCATTGATCTTAGGTTGAGGTAATGGAATCCACCAATCAAGGATTTCCCCTTGGGGGAAATCCTAGTCCTTTCTCTTCTTGGGGAGATATTGGTGCTCCTTATATGACTACATTGTCCCTTCCAGGAATCACAATTGGCCTATCGGTATGGCTATTCTCGACCTCTGTCATTCAAAACACCGTATTTCCTCAACAATCGAATTAGCAACCAGATGATACTGGAGTTGCTCCCTCACCTTCTACTGTTAGAAAATTATATATTATGGAGCAATGGAACACAAAATATTGCAAAAATTTAAACACAGAAAAAAAACGCATAAAACAAGAGAGACACAGATATACGTGGTTCACCCAGTTTGGGCTACATCCATCCCAAACAACTAGTCCTTCCTTTCTATTATCCAACAAAATGAAGAGACACAACCTACAGCAGATCCGTTGTAATTTCCTCTGTTTTCTCTCATAGTCTCACCTCTCTGCTTCTCGCTCAGAGAATACACATATATTACATAGACTCAAAAGAGAGGGGTTGCCTTTTAGGGAAAAAATCCCTAAACTAAACATAAGTTCTACCGTCAGATCATCCGCCTAATAAATGGCTCAGATTGACTAGAAATTACTATACTTTTACAAGGCAATTTTACATCGGTTTTTAGCTTCGGGGGCGCTGCCCCTGAAACCCCCTGCCAAGGGGGGGCTCCCCAAAGGTCGTAGCCCATGCCCTTGGACCCCCCTTGTAGCGAATATTTTACGGGTAGCGTTCCCACCCCATTTCAAACTCGGGTCCAATGTGGTGATACCTTTGAACACAAAAGATAATTGGGCTCCACACCCAACAATCTCCCACTTGGACATTGATTATAGCAACTCCACCGCTGCTTCATTTGCTGGAAAATGACTCATCTTTGGACCTGGCTATTTCTCATCTTCATTGTCATCCTTGAAGACCAACTGAAACTGAGCATATTCTTAGTTTCTCCCTGATTACAACTTTTTTTAGCATATCTGCAGGATTCTGGCTAGCGTTTATCTTTTCCATCTTCAACTCTCCATATTCCAACACTGATCGTATGAAATGGTACTTGAGCTATATGTGTTTAGTCTTAGAATGAAATGCTGAGTTCTTTGCAAGATGAATGGCACTTTGGCTATCACTGTATAACGTGCCCATATCATGCTCCTTACCCATTTCACCCATAAACCATTGTAACCAAATCATTTCTTTACTAGCCTCTATAGCAGCAACATACTCTGCTTCTGTTGTTGAAAGTGCAACAACACTTTGGATTTTTGAAACCCAAATGACAAGGATTCCACCAACAATAAATACATATCCTGTAGTGCTCCTCCTATTATCTTTGTCACTTGCCATATCTGCATCAACATATCGCTGTAGAGAAATGTTTGAACCACCAAAGCATAATGCTTGATTTGTGGTACCTTTCAAATATATGAGAATTCATTTCATTGCCATCCAATGTTCCTTTCCTACATTTTTCATGTACCTGCTTACAACTCCCACTGCATATGCAATATCAGGCCTTGTGAAGACCATTGCATACATTAAGCTTCCAACTGCTGATGCATATGGAACTTTAGACATATAATCCATGTCTTCTTGGGTATTTGGGCACATTTCCTTACTAAGTTTGAAATGGCTAGCAAAAGGTGTACTAACTGGTTTTGCATTGTGCATGTTAAATCTTTTCAACACCTTTTGTATGTACTCATTCTGAGACAATGTTAATTTAAGATTTTTCCTGTCTCTAGTTATTCTCATACCAAGGATTTGTTTTGCAGCTCCCAAATCCTTCATTGCAAATGAATTTGCCAATTTTCTTTTGAGCACATTTATTTCCTGCATGTTAGATCCTGCAAAGGGCATGTCATCTACATACAATAACAATATAATATAGCTGCCATCATTTTTCTTTTTCAGATAAACACAATGATCAGAGTGACATATAGTATAACCTTGTTCAGACATAAACTTGTCAAATTTTAGATACCACTGCCTTGGAGCCTATTTTAAGCCATACAAGCTCTTCTTAAACCTACACACTATTTTCTCCTTCCCTTTCACTTCATATCCTTGGAATGCTGCATATATATCTCTTCCTCCAAATCCCCATGGAGAAAGGCTATCTTTACATCTAACTGCTCAAGATGCAAATCTTCAGCTGCTACAAGACTCAAAATAGTTCTGATTGAAGTCATTTTAACAACAGGAGAAAATATTTCCTCAAAATCATTACCTTTATTCTGTGCAAACCCCTTCACCACAAGTCTAGCTTTGTACCTATGTTTTCCTCCATCTTCTTCCATCAACCTGTAAACCCATTTATTCTTCAATGTAGTTTTTCCTGCAGGAAACCTGACTAAATCCCACGTCTGGTTATGCATTAAGGAGTCCATCTCCTCCTCCATGGCTACCTCCCACTTCTTCCTTCTTTCAACCTACATTGCTTCTTCATAACATTCGGGTTCACCAGAATCAGTCAACAATAAATAATATAATGAAGGAGAGTATCGTTCAGGGGGTCTACTTATCCTGGTAGATCTTCTAACAC
>APFE030727834.1:15705-46130 GCA_000404065.3 Pinus taeda | reverse complement strand
AAAATCATTAACACCATATCTAATAAAGGTACATTTCTTTGACTTTGCCTCAAGCTTTGTTCTATTTTCTTTATTAATATGGACAAAGGCCTCACAACCAAAAGGCTTTAAAAAAGAGTAGCTTAACATTTTACCTGTCCATGCTTCCTCTGGAACACCACCATCCAAGGAACTTGAAGGCCCGTTGTTTATTACATAAACAAAAGTATCTACAACATCTGTCCAAAATTGTAAAGGCAATCCTGCATGCAATCTCATGCACCTTGCATGCTCCATGATTGTTCTATTCATCCTTTCTGACACACCATTTTCTTGTGGTGTTCTTGGAAGTGTCTTTTCTCTGCGAATTCCATGCTTTGAACAGTACCTATCAAACTCTTTGTTGCAATATTCACCTCCATTGTCTGATCTGAGACACTTTAATTTCTTTCCTGTCTTAATCTCAACCAAAGCTTTCCATTTCTTGAAAGTATCAAATACATCAGATTTATTCTTAATACAATAAATCCAAGTTTTTCTAGTTGCATCATCAATAAAATTAACATAATAATGAGATCCACCGAGAGATGGTACCTGAGCAGGTCCTTATACATCTATATGCACAAGCTCTAATTTTTCGCTCTTTTTTTCTTTCCCAACTCTAAGAAATCTAAATTTCTTCTGTTTTCCATAAATGCAATTCTCACAGAAGTCCAAATCAACATTCTTCAAACTCGGCAGCAAATTCCTTGAGTGAAGAATCTTTATCCCCTTTTCACTCACGTGTCTGAGCTTATGATGCCATAATGCTGCATCTGCTCCTTTGGAAGTTAAAGCATTAACAAAGTTAGAAATACCATAGCATAAATACAATGTAACAACCTTTTCACCTTTTTCTATTACCAAGGCTTCCTTGGTGACCTTCCAAGCTTTATCTGTGAAAGTTGTCACACAACCTTCACCGCCTAACTACCCTATTGAAATCATATTTTTCTTTAGATCTAGAACATGCCTTACCTTCTTTAGTAGCCATTGGTTTCCATTCTGCTATTTTACAAGAACCTTACCCATTCCAACAATTTTACAGGGTTTATGATCACCCAAACAAACTTGTCCAAAATCTCCTTGAACATATTCATGAAAGTATTTCTTATCAGGTGTGGCATGGAATGAGGCCCCTGAATCTACCACTCAGGAATAAGTAATATTTTCGAAAGAAAGAATCAAAGCATCTTGTAACATCTCAACTGTCACATTTTTTTTATGATTGTTTTCTTGCTTTGCATCTCCTTCTTTTCCCTTCTGAGATCTACAATGTTTCTTTAGGTGTCGTTTCTTTCCACCTTTCCAACACACTATCCTCGATCTAGACTTGGATCTGCCTTTCCTTGATTTACTACGATATCCTCAGCTCTTTCCTCTTCCCATTTTTCTTCCCCTAGAATCTGCACTCAAGGAATTAATCCATGTCTCACCAGAAATTTCTGTCGCATTTCCTTGTTAAGGATAGCACCAACAACATCATCAAACTTTAAAGTACTAGATCCAGAAACAGAGTTACTAATGGCCATTACTAAACCATTCCAACTGTCTGGTAATGAGCACAAGAATAATAGAGCTCTAACTTCATCATCAAAGTTTACCCCTACAGAACATAATTGATTTATAATAGTATTAAAGTAATTTAAATGGTCTACAATAGATCCACTTTTTGACATCTTCATATTAAATAACCGTTTCATAAGAAATACCTTGTTTGAGGCCGAGGGTTTTTCATATAGTTTCTACAACACCTTAATCAAACCCTCCGTCATTGTTTCCTTCGAAATGTTGAAGGCGACCGATGCTGCGAGGCACAACCGTACTATTTTGAGTGCCTTTCTATCGAGGAGGTTCCATTCTTCATCTGTCGTACCCGTCAGAATCTTTGTTTTTCTGCCCAATGGCAGGTATAGATATTTTTGATACAGATAATCTTCCATTTGCATCTTCCACAGCAAGAAGTTTTGGCCATTAAATTTCTCGACCCTAAACTTACCATCTTCCGCCATTTCTCCCACTCAAACGAGGAACCCTTCTTTCCTGTGAGTTTATCAGCCAAATAGACCTTCAGCTCTGATACCAGTTGTTAGAAAAATTATATATTACGGAGCAATGGAACACATAAAGTATTGCAGAAATATAAACACAGAAAAAAATGCATAAAACAAGAGAGACAAAGATATACGTGTTTCACCCAGTTTGGGCTACGTCCACCCCGAATAGCCAATCCTTCCTTTCTATTATCCAGCAAAATGAAGAGACACAATGTATAGCAGATCCACTATAATTTCCTTTGTTTTCTCTCACAGTCTCACCTCTCTGTTTCTCGCTCAGAGAATACACATATATTACACAAAATCAATACAATTCCCTCATACAAAGAGAGGGGTTGCCTTCAAGGGAAAAAAACCCTAAACTAAACATAAGTTCTACTGTCAAATCATCCGCCTAATGAATGGGCCCCCCTGGATCCCCTTGCAGCGAATATTTTAGGGGCGACGTTGCCACCCCATTTCGAACTAGGGTCTAATGTGGTGATACCTTTGAACACAGAAGATAATTAGGCCCCACACCCAACATCTACTTCTCTTATTTCTCCCTCTCCTTCTTCCTCTTCGCTTGGTGAAACTAGTGATACTAAAAACCAAGTCACTGAGAAGAAGAAGAAGCCAGTCAAGCAAGGGGGAAATCATGCATTGTCTGGCAAAAATACACACATCTCACCTTCCAAACCCAAATCTCCATGCATAATTTTCAAAGGGAACCACTTTCATCGAGACTGTCCTTGCATTCTGCGGATCTTGAGAGACTGGTCTCCTCGCTTGTAGCATCTGGTGTCATCAACCTCTATCGATCATGTTGAGAAAACAACATCGACTAGAGAAAATGAAATCAATGGACAAAAAGGAAGATTTAGATTTCTTTGTAGGTTGTGTGAAGGTGATCATGCCCTCCACCGTTTTCCTTTTTTGGACAAAGCTAAAAGTGTCTTGGATAACCGTCCTGCTTCACCGCAGAGACTTCCGCCTGGATACAAGAAACTCTTGCCAAGTCCATCGTTAGTTGAAAATCCATCTGACACACCTCTGTTGTCAATCGAAATGCCTATCATTGACGATAAACCCTCTGAGTCCATACTAGACCAAAGTCAACAGGTCAGGATGGCAGCCGACACAGTCTTGCCTTCAGAAGGTCAACCTTCAAATGATACAATTTCCAAAGAGAACGAGAACGACACCATTCAAATTCTTTTTGTTAATATAGAGTCTGATGAACATGGGGGCAATCTACCCATTCCTTTCCCACAGGAGGGAAGTTCCCTGTTTCAAGAGATTCATCCAACTATTTATTCAGTCCCCCCTCCAAGCAATCTAGTCATTTCCTTTGATTGGAATCTACTAGCGGGACCCCACCTTCTATCTAATGTACCATTCCAAATCATAGTACAAGATTACAGAATGATCATGTCTGGCACTATCATAGATGAAGGGGCTTCCGTGAGTATCCTTTCCTCAAATTCTTGGAAAGTGCTTGGTTCGCCATTGCTTCTGCTTGAGAATCGAAATTTTTCAGGCTTCAATAAAGGAACCAGTTGACCGTTAGGGATCCTTCCAAATTTTCCTGTAACTTTGAGAAGGAAAAATGTTCACTTGAATGTGATGGTAGTCCAAGGGCCACTATATTACAATCGACTCCTTGGGCGTGACTACGTTTATAGCATGGGAGCTATTGTTTCCACACTCTTTCGGGTGATGTGTTTCTTGCATGAAGGCAAAATGGTGCAACTTGTCAACACCTTTCATTTCTCGGTTCAAACACGGCTACAAGTCAAACACCATCCCTAAATGGTCTCTTTGCATAAGGAATGTCTCTTCAACCTCCAGTTCATCCACCTAATTACTACGAGTAATTCAGTGAATGTACCAAAACTTAGGGGGCATGCACCCTGGTCTTCTTTGGCATGCGAACCTAGATGAAAAGATAGATTTCCTCATAGGATATATGATTGATCTGAAACACCATTTCCTTGTAGGATTTGAGTATTAGTCTGAAATATCGTTGATCTGAAACACCATTTCCTTGGAGGATTTGAGTATCAGTCTGAAACTCGAAGGTTATGTGATTGAAAGCTCACACCATTCACCTTTGTCTATTTCGATGGACAAAGCCAAGGAAGTGTTTTGTCTGCTCCACGAATGAAACAATCTTGCTTAAATGCAAGGACTTCCATACGGTGACTTGGAAACTCTACTTTTCTTTATACCTGGGGTCATGCAAACCTTTTTATGCAAGTGAAAAGCAACCAGCCTTACAATTATTTAACT
Organism: Pinus taeda; assembly: GCA_000404065.3. Taxonomy (NCBI): domain Eukaryota; kingdom Viridiplantae; phylum Streptophyta; class Pinopsida; order Pinales; family Pinaceae; genus Pinus; species Pinus taeda. Next base: position 41,784 of record APFE030727834.1, on the reverse strand, counting down.
TAGATCCTAGTAACAATTTCTTAGGTTAGGTGATTGGTTTGATCCACCATTCACCTTTGTCGGCAGCGCATAGGCAAAGCGAAGGAAATGTTTGTTTTTCTAAACTATCCTACCTAAACTCAGTAGTTCTTACCTATTAGTGTAGTTAGCTCTATAGTTTGATCATTTCTAGCCTACATGAAAAAGCAGATGAGCAAGTTTTCACATGGGGCAAGCTCACTAAAAAATGAACCTACTAATAAGAGACATCTTTAAAAGATGACTGGAAGCGAGCAATGTTTCCGCAAAGTTCAAGCTCGTTAAAAAATAAACCTAGCATTGAGAAATGTTACCGCAGGGTTCAAGCTCATTAAAAAATAAATCCGCCACTGAGCATAGTTTCTAAAGATTCAAGCTCATTAAAAAATGAATCCACCCTCGGTAAACAACCTTTGTGATTTCATTTCTGTCAGCCTTTTGAGCCTTGGTCATGTTCTTACTGTCACCTCCACTCTTTTAGCCAATCATACGCCTCCACTCGATTATTTACCCTTTTGAGGAACATCTGCGACAAGTGATTCTATTAGCCACCCTCTTTACACTGTTGTGTTGGAGAAGTTCCAAACTTACCTAGAACTAGTTGCTACCCAAAAACACCACTCGTTCCTAAAAAACGAGTCTCTTTTAACCTCTTTTTAGACTCATAAAATATGAAAAGATTGCCAAGCTACTGGCCTTTCCAGCTCATTAAAGTAAAGGGAAGTTCCATCCCTCCTCTACATTTTAATATTTTTGGACCTGAGGGATCATTCCACAAAAAGATCGAGCACTTGTCTTTTTTGGCTCGCTAAAACTATCGAAAAGTCATCCCTTTTGTATTATTTTATACTTTTTTCAGACTTAAGGGATTATGCCACGAAACAGGACTGCTGGAGTTTCCTTTTCACCCCTTTTCAAACTCTCTAAACATGAAAATGACTGAGTTATCTTTTTCGTTAAACTCATTAAAACAATAGTGACAAACTTGTCCATCCGGACAAGAGCGAGTTTCACTGTCGCTAGGCTCGCTAAAACAAAGTGACAGGTTTGCCCGAAGGGAAAATTATAGAACAAGCATATTTTATCCTCCTTAAGTTTGAAAAAAATAAAGAGGTACTAGTTAGTAATGACTGGGGAAAAAAGGGAAGAAAACTTGAAGAACTTCATTGGTAGCAGGTCGCTCTTGAACATGACACTTTCACTCCATCAACATGATTGAGTCAGGTTGGGTTATTCCGTTCACCGGTCACATCACCATTGGTCCTCTGTACCATCCATTTTTGGGGTTAATGCTACCAATCCATTTTAGTTTCACCGATATGTTCAAGAGAAGTCGCTCAGAGAATTCACCAACCCAGCTAACGCTTCATCCACTGCAATACCTTCACTCTCCATTTTTCATGACCACCATTCCTGAACCTTGTATCATTAGATCATTTTCACCTCCACAAAATCATTTGCTTCATTTCGTGCTGTAAACATCGGATTCATTAAGGCCCTCCTATGATGGGTCACTTCTTGTCGACATCAGATCATTATCCAAGAAGTTGACTTAGGAACAACCCATTCAGTACATTGAAGCTTGCATGCCTCAATGGCAAGTTTCTCACTTCCGGCGACAGGTTTACATCAATGGCCTTCGATCGTAATATTTTGTGGGGTGTTTGACATCGACTCATATATTCACACCACATGAATTGTATTGTAGTACCTTGAGGGTTATTATCATTATCGGTGATTCCTCTCGCGCTTGTTAACAACTTACATCATTGGCTGGTAATTAGGCGATGTCTTTCCATGTTCGACTCCAGAACATCTTTTCACATGAATCGACTTGTACATCGAGCAAAGATTGAACAAGTTTGAAGACCCCACATCTAGTTTCGTCCATCTGGGCTGCGATATATTCAGGAAAATAAAGACATCAAATGTACCCCATAGTCACACAGATGATCATCCAAGCTAAGGGATGATGGCTCTACAAGAATCACCAGTCTGCAACAACAGATGATTGTTTGTCCTATGTACATGAAAATCAATTTATAAAGCTGAGCATGGGAATTCCCTCCTCAGCTAGATCATGAGAATAATATGAAGATAATGTATTGTATTGTATCGTATTACAGGTCACCTTCCAGTTCAAAAAACCTCGAATCCTCATGATAAAGAATTTCACCCGACATCAGAAGATTTACAACCTCATGCTTTAGGGGGCATTTGTTATAGACATATTTGGGCACTGCAACTCCAATCACATATGTCGATAAGCCAAGGGCTCTTAAACCCCTAAAAGTGTTGTTTCACACCCTAAAGGATCATGGTCAACTGACTACATCATTTCCCAAAAGTTCCACCTGAAAAACTACTCAGACCTGGCCAAAACTGGACCATACTGGCTGCTCCTTGGTCAAGGTGCAATGCATCTCACCTATTACACATGGGGGGTGTGATGCATACTAAAAATGCCTTCTGTACGGTGTGATGGGCGAGAGTAGACAAATGACAGACACAATTTGCTAAGTGGAAACCTAGAGAATCTTATAGAAACTTCTCATATGACACTTACCTCTCTGAATCCACCCAGGGATGAGTAAGAGATGATGAAATATCCAAGTGGAACCAAGAAATATCAATGAAATGACACTAATCAAAATCCCAGAAGCTGACTCACCCCCCTGCAAATATCTATATATGGATCCCTCATCACAGAGATCAAAAGGTTGGAATTTTGTAATTTGTAAGGAAGTGTTGTTGGTTTCTCTTTGAAACATTGTATTGTTGGGTGATCTTGCTTTTCATGAGGTGAAGAGGGCTTTCATGCTGGGAGGATGATGCTGGATTAGATAGCTGTGTTGTAATCCTCTCTTCTACTTCTACTATCAATAAAGTTATTTGAGTTTTCCTCCATATACTTGTGTACTTATGAATCTTGTATTTGTGAATGCAATTGTATGGTTAATGTACTTATGATTCTGCATTGTTTATGACATTATAGATCTTTATGCTTTGATGGTACTTTGTTTCTTTGCCTCTACAGGTGTTCTTTAAAGCGGGACAAGTGAGAAAGGAGTGGCAAGCTCTATCAAAGGAGAGAGGAAACAAGCAAGGAGCCAAGCGAAAGATTAAGGTTGGTGCTCTCTACTTCTCTCTTATCTATCATACATAAGGAAAACACAAGTTACTTTGAATTATTTGTTTCTAAGATAGCTACCTGTCTTAGTGGGACTATCAGATCAAATAGACACTAGTTTTCCTGGAAACACAATCCCATCATCAGAACTTGGGAATAGTTTGTCCACAACAAGCACAGAACTAGTCTTGGATATGACAAGGAATTTTCCTTTCATATTCGAGACTACTCAAAGCCAATTCAATTTCAAATTGTTGGATTTCTTGAGGATGATTCATCTTCACCTATTCTTCATGATAGTTCACCTTTCGCTGTTTTAAATTTTGGTTCTTTTCCATGGCCACAACAACAACAACAGATTGTGAAATGCCAACACTGTGACTGAGTTGACCATATGAAAGATCACTGTTTTGATCTTCATCCATGTAAGCACTGTCATAAAACCACCCATTCTTCACATAGATGCTTCAGAAACAAACATCCTGCAAGAACAAAGATTCATCTTGGATGGATCGCTTCTTGGCAATGGACATCAACAACCAAGAAGATATTCCAATCACATGTTAGAACTTGTTCTAGAGTATTGAATAGTCTGGTAGTTGAGTTTTCTCCATAATCTCACCTTGTATCTGACTGGGGGGGAAATGATGGTCATCTACAAGCTTCAAAGTCACATCAAGTGAGCCTAAGCCACAACCTGCCACACTAGTTTTAGAGTTGTAGCCAAAGACAAAGATGCCCCTGAGCATGCCTTTAGTTGGTAATCTGGGGCACTTCCTCTAGCAGAGGACTTCAACTTCTTGCCAGTTTTGGAAGTATTCCAGGAACAAAATTGAGGACATTTCCTCTAGTAGAAGACTTCATCTTCTTGCCAAATTTGGAAGAGTTCCAGGAATTGCATTAAGCATTCCAGAGTTGTTGCTCATCCTTAAACCATCACAGGTTGAGACTTCCCTTTTCAAGTTGAGGTTCTCCCTTTTATGCAGGGTGAGGCCTCCCTTTCATGGTTGAAGGTTTGCCTCTTCAAAACAATAGGAGCACTTCCTCTAGCAAAATACTTCAACTTCTTACCAGTTTTTGAAGAGTTCCAGGAACTGCACTAAGTGTTCCAGTGTTGGTGGTCATCCTTAAACCACCACCCTTTATACCAACATTTCAGAGAGCACACTCAGCCTAGTGTTGCCATGCATTTTTGCAAATTTTGTATTACAGCTCTCTTCTTGGACTCATACATAACCCTTCGGATTAAGGGGGGAATGTTGGACACCTAATCCTCAATGGGTTAGTGTGGAAGCCGAATAGACAAAAGGAGTCCAAGAGACCTTAGGATGTGGAACCCAATGGTCACAATATGTACTATAAATGTATATCACTTATTAGTAAAAATGTATTCTCATGTTTTATCTTTTAGATTATGTTACTACCCATGTGTGTTTAACAAATTTGAAGAAAGGGAAAGGCACCCCCAAATTGCAGAGCAAAGGGAAAAGCCATGGCGGTGTGACTTAGGGTAACCCACCGAATTAGTAAGCAAAGACCAGCGCCATGAAGACAAACAAGGACACGGGAAAGTGGTGTGAGTTCCAAAAGAGCTACACTCACAACACAAGTGAGTGTCAAGCTAGGCAGTCACTCATGGCTGAGCTAAAGGCTTCTGAGTCTAACTTAGGTTTTGACCTAGGGTCAGAACTCGACAAGGAGAATAAAAAAGGGAATCAGATCATTAACATGGAGTTGTGTGCCATTATGGCCAAAAACAAGATCCATAAAATTGAACCTGAAGATCTAGAAGAAGGGAAGCATCTATTCCACTCACAGATGTGGGTGAAGGGTTCTCTGCTACAGTTCATTGTAGATAATGGGAGCCAAAAGAACCTCATTTCTGTAGAGGTCATGAAGAGGCTGGGCCTATTGACTACATCACATCCACAACCATACAACATCAGGTGCCTTCACCAAGCACGAGATCTCTACATCAGCTAGCAGTGTCGCCTTCCCTACAACATCAAGCCCTTCACAGATGAGCTACTGCATGATGTTGCTCCTCTTGAAGTTTGTGATGTATTATTAGGAAAATCATACTTATGGATGAAAAATGATGTATATGAGTCTAGACCTCACTTTGTTATTATTACTTTGGCTACTAAGTTATACAGGATACTAGAGGTGGCCCCACCTACCACCATCTCTTTGATCTCTCCTAAACAATGCAGTAAGTTCATCTCCTAGACTGTGAAATTTGTTTTATTGCTAATTTTATCTCAAAGTAAGGGGAAGGTCATACCCATGTCCACGGCCCTCAGTTAGGGTTCATCCATGTAGCAGAAGCAGGTCGATGTGGTCGTTGAAGAATACACATACATTTTCTACTCACCCACAAGGGTACCTTTGCATTGTCAGGTCAAGCTTTCAATTAATCTGACTCCTAGAGAACCTTTGTCCATCAGACCGATATATCACTACTCCATTCTATAAAATGAAGAGATCAAGCAGCAAATATAGGATTTTTATGCAAAAAGGGCACACCCTACCAAGTTCCTCACCTTATGGGAGCTTGATTGTACTGGTACAAAAGAAAGATGGAACCTCGAGGCTCTGAATTGATTATCATTCATTAAACAAAATCAATGTCATGAACAAGTAGCCAATCCCACGGATTGATGTTCCGCTAGACAACCTCAAGGGGGCCAAGTATTTCAGCAAGATCAATATGAAGTCTAGCTATCACTAGGTTCCATTAGAGCCCACATATGCATGGAAGACTTCCTTTAAATCCAAGGAAGGCCTTTTTGAATGTTTGCTTATGCCCTTTGGGTTGAAAAATTCCCCCGCTACTATTATGAGGCTAATGGATGACATCTTGTGAACCTTCATCAACTTGTTCGTGGTGGTTTATCTAGACGACATCCTCATCTTCAACAAGAGTTGGGAAGAACACTTGCAACACATTCGGCAGGTCATTCAAACCCTTCGGAAACACAAAATGTGTGCCAACTTGGAGAAATGAACCTTTGGCATGAACTAGGTCCAATAGTTAGGGTACATCATAGATGAGTGTGGCATATATGTGGACTCGACCAAGATTCAAATCATTCGATATTGGAGAGCACCAACCACTCTAATGGAGCTTCGCAGCTTTTTGGGCCTTGCAAATTTTTATCAGAGGTTCGTGTTGGGATTATCCCATATCATTTGTCCTTTGAGTCAGATTACTAAGGGTGGGGTGAAAGAAATGTTTTCTTGGTCCGAGTCCCAACAGAAGGCGTTTGTTGAGTTGAAGCATCACCTATACTTTGCACCATACTCACATTGTCGAACCTGCAACAACCATTTGAAATCGAGATAGATGCCTCATACTATATTCTTGGTGTAGTCCTCACCCAACACAGGAATCCAGTGGCCTATCATAGTGATACACTTTTCTATACAATTCAGAAGTACCCCACCTATCATAAATAAATGTATTCCATCATGCATGCTTGTCGACAGTGGAAACACTACATTCTGGGGAAGGAGATGGTCATCCACATTGATCATTGAGCTCTTTAGTTTATATAGACACAGGGGACATTGCAGAAAGATTGTCATTAGAAGTGGTTTACATATCTGTAAAAATTCCACTTGAACATTGAATACAAAAAGCACAACACAAATCATGTTGCAGTCTACCTTAGACAACCCCTAGTTGTAGCAATCACTACTGTTCTCAACACTTGTGGTCACGAGACCCGTGGATGGATATAACTATAAAAAAATGATCTAGAGTTTGCCTCAACATGCTAGATGCTAGTAGATGGGAAGAAAGTTCCTGATTTCCACCTCTAGGACACATTATTATGCTACTTGGGCCACATTTGTGTTCCTTCAAGAGAGTGTGCCAAAATGATTTGGGAGGTGGACTACAGTCAGATTGCAGGACACTTTGGGGTGGTGAAAAATATGGTTGTACTACAAAATTACTTCTATTGGCCCAAACTCCGACTAGATGTTGGGAAATATATCAGATCCCATACTATCATCACCAAGCCATCCATCATGAAGTAAGGCCTATACACTCCTCTGCCTACTCCAAACCAACTGTGGGAATCCATCTCCATGGAATATGTGTTTGGCCTCCCTTCTACCAAACATGGTAATGACTGTGTATTTGTGGTTATGGACAGATTTTCTCAGATGACTATATTGGCAACCTGCAAGAAGAGTATCACAACATATGACACTTCCCAACTCTTCTTTGAATGAGTATGGGTACATTTTTGGATCCTGCATACCATTATACCAGATCGAGATATTAGGTTCATGATCACATTCTTGTTAAGCCTCTCAACACTATTGAACATTAAGCTCACCAAGTCGACTACCTTCCATTGCCAAAGAATTAAAAATATAGGGACTCAATGCGAGTTCTCCTGAAGTAGGTTTGCCTGGAAAGGTGGTTCTTAGAATCCCCAAGCCACTCGGACTACACATACTCTTGTTCTTCCTACTAGCTTTGTGACCCTCAGTCTATAGTGGAAAGAGCCGAATGTGATGCTCAGTCTGGACAGATTCCTCTATGGGAAGGCTTGAATATTCAAGCTCTCTGGTGCTCGATGTTGCTTGTGATCAGCTCAACCCTCTGTCTCCTCTATTTGGCTTTACTGTTCTCTGTGTTCAGTCCTCCTCTCGGGGTGCACTGTTCACTGTCTCTCTTGGTCGCTTGGACTCCTCTCAAAATCCCCTTCTTCGACTATATTTGTTCACGGCTTTAACCATTCAATCCCTATGCTTGTTCAGTTCCTCTCCCACCTGCGTCGATTCACCTTCTGCAGCTGTGCTTGGATTTCCCTATTCGGTGTTAGCATGAACGCTCAGGGAACTGGCCACGTGTCTCCATCTAACTGGTGCCAACATGCTTCGTCGGTTCATTTCTTCCATTACATCGTGTATGCATTCTTTCTCCATCGTGGTCGTCAAGCGGATTCTAAATCCCTTTAGAATGTGGCTCAGTCCCCTGTCGATTCCGCTTCCTCCATCAGGCACAATCTCAGCCATTCGATCTGGGCTCCTCCAGATCCAACATCATACGCACATCGAGCGTGGTTGACTTTCTTGACCGATAACGCACGATCACAGTGGTTTTTCTCTCACCTCCGTTGCCATGCATCAATCGCTGAGTGGGATCGCTCCACTCTCCTCCAAAACCTCTTACCATTCAAGGGCACCCCGATCGATACCGCTGATTTTCCAGAGCGCGGGTCCCACCTTTGTCCTTTAACACTTTTTGTCTCCCCGCTCGCAGTTCTTTGGCCCCCAATGTGACTGAGTGCTTAAGGCTTTTCCATTTTAGCCTTGTTTACACATCAAAATCACCTCCTTTTCCCAATCCAGGGCTCCCAGGGGTTGCTTTGACCTCCTGCGCAATCTCCATGGGCCTCGGTCAGCGCGCTTAGACCGAGGTGCTCTTCGTTCCATGTTGGCAACCATTGCCACTGGTTCAAGGCATTTTTGATCGCTGTTTCGAAATTTTCAAGGATTTGTTCAACTCGATACAGTTAAGGTTCTTGACAGTCTTTTGTGGATCCGATTCAGAGCACGACCTTCTCACTGTAAAAGCTTTTGGACCACCAAAAGTTGGTTTTCTTCAAGCATCGACTAAGTGAGGAAACTATTGTCTCACTTGTCAAATCTCAATCCACTTTGCACTACTTGGCTTCGAACCCTTAAGCCTAATCCTGAGGTATTCCACTTGTCCACTACGCGTCGTCCTTACCTTCATATCCAACATTGTATCTTCCTGCAACTCATTAAGATATTCAAGTAGCAGGTCGTCAACAGAAGGTAATTGACTCTGCTCTTCAGGGTCCTCAATCATTGAAGGTTCAAACAACCTCAAGTAATTTGCGTTCATGAGTGAGTAGATGTGCATGTAAGCTGGCAGATCAAGGTGAAAAGCATTCTCACCAACCTTCTCAAGTATCCTGAAGGGTCCATACCTGATAATTTTAGCTTTTTACCTTCACCTTGCATTCTATCCTTGCTGATATACAGCCAGACTTGGTCTCCAACTTGAAAACTATGCTCCATCTGATGCTTATCATTCCTAGCCTTGTACTTGGCCTGGCTCTTTTCCAACTGTTCCTGTACTGCCTGGTGGATCTCTTGGATCTGTTCAATGAACCTAGTTTCCTTGTCCACATCACTATGTTTATCAACCATGGGTATCTTTACCAAAGACAAAATCCAAAGGAGACCTTGGTATGAAACCAAAACAGGTCTCAAAAGGAGATCTTTGTGTAGAAGAGTGTTTGGCTCTATTGTAAGCATGCTACACATAGCACAAGTGCTCATCCCAAAGCTTAGGATGTTTGCTGAAATATCCTCTCAGTAACTGGATCACTGTCCTGTTAACTACTTCTGTCTAGCCATTTGTTTGTGGATGAAAAGATGTACTTTTCTTTAATTTGGTGTCCATTAGTTCCCACAGACTTGACCAAAACTTCCCCACAAATTGGGTTTCTCGATCAGATGCAATAGAAGTGGGTAATCCAAAATGAACCTGTACATGTTCAAAGAATAATTTGCAGTTTGTTCAGTTGTAATCTATTTACTACAGGGTATCAAAATACACATTTTGTTGAACCTATCCACAACAACATACAGATAATCATGACCTTTCCTAGATTTAGGTAGTCTTCCAACAAATTCCATAGAAATTCTTTCCCAAGGGTGAGAAGGAACTGGTAATGGAGTGTATAAGCCTAGTTTTCTGTTACTGGGCTTGCTTTTAGCACACATAGCACATCCCTTCACATATCTAGAAACTGTCTAATTCATTTTCGGACAATAGCATAACCTTTGCAGCTGTGCAACCATTTTACTTACCCCAAAGTGACTTGATATTAGAGGAGTGTGTGATTCCCTAATTATCTTTACTCTCTCAGTTTGTGGAATGCAGAGTTTCCCACAATGATATAAGAGTCAGTCCTTCACATGATAGTCCAATTCTTCTATCCTCTTGCCTTGACATCAAAGTTGCATATACAACTTTAAAGTCCATATCTTGAGCATACTATTCTATGTAGCTTTCATGCAGCACATAATTATGCTTAAGTAGGATAGATGCATTTATAATGGTTCTATATAACATGTCTGCAACCTTGTTATGTATGCCCTTTTTATATCTGATGACTAAATGAAACTGTTGTAGAAAGCCCATCCATTTGTAATGTCTTGATTGCTACAACTTAGTTTGGGAGTGTAGGTATTGAAGTGGCTGATGATCAGTATGTATTACTGTTTCCTTGCCCATTAAGTAATGTTTCCACTTTTTCACACTCTGAACTAATGTATGCAATTCTTTGTCATAGGTATGATAGTTAACTACTGCAGGATTAAAAGTCTTAGAATGATAACATATGGGTTTACCGTGTTGTGTCAACACTATTCCCATGGCATAGTCACTGGCATCAGTTTGGATCTTAAATGGTCTTTGTAGATTTGGCAGTGCTAGTACAGGTGTTGTACTAATTTTTTCTTTTAAGGTGTCAAAGGCTTTCTGCTATTTGCCTCCCCACTGAAACACCTTGTTCAATCCTGTCAAAGCATGTAAGGGAGCAGACTTGGGTTTAGACCAGTTCATGATGACTACCACTTTAGAGGGATCTATTTTCAATTCACCTCCCCCTACTATATGACCCAAATAATTTAGAGAGGTTTTGCCAAATTCACATTTAGAGAGTTTAACATAAAGTTTTTCTCTTCTCAAAACATCTAATGTCTTCTTAACATGCTTTAAATGTTCTTCCCACATTTTACTAAAAATCAGAATGTCATCCAAATACACAATAACAAAATCATCAAGAAAAGGTCTGAGTACATCATTCATTAATCTCATGAAAGGTAGCAAGAGCATTAGTTAGGCCAAAAGGCATAACCAGCCATTCATACAATCCCTACTTTGTTTTGAAAGCAGTCTTCCATGCATCTTGATTTGTAACTCTAACCTGATGGTATCCACTATGCAAATCGAGCTTGGTGAAGTAAAAAACTTCCTTCAATTGATCTAAAAGATCATCTATGCGAGGAAGGGGATAACGATTTTTTATTGTTATCTTATTCAGTGCTCAGTAATCAATGCACATTCTCCATGAGCCATCTTTCTTTTTCACCAGAATGATTAGTGACCCACATGGTGATGTGCTAGGCCTGATGAACCCTTTCTCGAGAAACGCCTACACCTGCTTCTTGATTTCAGCATTCTCTAAAGAAGAAAACTTGTACATCCCAATGTTAGGTAAATGAACATCTTGCTGTGAAATAATATCGTGTACTATTCCCTTTTTGGGTGGCATACCTTTAGGTTACTGAAATAAGACATCATACTCTGAAACAATCTTTTTTATGTCAGCTTGCTGATCAGCATTACAACCCTCAAATATATTGGTCTTATCAGGTGTCTTTTCCTTTACAACCATCAGTAAGAACTGTTTGCATGAATTTATCATTCTTTTCATCTGATTTGAGTTTATGAGAGTATAATTAATCTTGAGCTTGTGAGCTCTTACAAAGTATTCAATTCCATCTTTAACATGTAGATGCTTGTTCTTAGCTCTATAGAAAATAGCCTTTCTATCATACAACTAAGGACTTCCTAAAACAATTCCACATATATCCAAAGGAATTACATCTAACTCAACCTCATCTACAAATGCTGACCCAAAAGAAAACTTGAGTTTGCATTTTCTAGTCACTCGTAGTTGTGCTTTATCATTCAACCAACCTAATGGGTATGGTTTCTTATGAGGTGTAGTTGCTAATCCCAATTTATTTACAATTGCTTCAGAAATTAGATTTACTTGTGAGCCACTATCAAACAAAGTATCAAACTTTTGATTTTTTGAAACAACTCGAATATGGAAAAGCTCATGCCTTTTTCTATCATGTTCTTCATCAATAACATATTGACTAGAATTACTAGTAGATGCTTCAGAATTCTTACCTTTCATACCGGTGGCTGCAATGATTGTTTCATCTCCTGAGTTTGACCCCAAATCGTTTTGAATAGCTACAACAATCTTCTTCTTCTTGCCCTCGGACTTCTTAGGTCTCAGCTTTGGATACAGAATCCAACAATGCTCATCATCATGCCCCTCCTTTTTACAGTGAGGGCATGAAGCTTTGCCTTTCTGCGCAGTGTTAGCCTTCCTTTCTTTCCAATTCTGCTTTCTTTTTTCCTTGCTCTTGCTTACAGTGGGTTGGGATGGTCCCCCAACTGTTGGATTTCCATTCTTTCCTCTAGCTTCTAGATGAGTAGCTTGTACAGATACTTCATCTATACTAGTGGGATTAAACATGAGGATGGTATGCCTCATGTAGCTGTGTAGACCACAATGTACTTCAAAAGAGTCTCTGGTGAGTCTTAATGAGATACCCAACATCAATGCTCTCTTTCTAAATTCTTGAGTATACCCTTGTACACTTTTCCCTTTCAACTGCCAAAGAGTTTTCCAACTCATCATGGCTTGTTGCATGTAGGCCAATGGATAGAACTACTTTTTGATTACAGCAACAAATTCACTCCAAACAAAGATGGTCTTACCATGTATTTTCATATCAGCTTGGGTTCTGCCTTCCCACCAAGCCAAGGCAGTGCCTCCTAGGCGTAGGCTTGCTAGCTGAATCTTACTCTTGTCTGAGTCTATGTTCTGTACCCTGCAATACACATCAATTTGTCTAATCCAATTTTCCAACTTTTCAGCATTTAGCTCTCCATCATATATAGGAAAATCAAATTTGACATCCAGCTTAATCAAGGATGCTTTCTTATTATGCACAAGGCTATTAGGAGGTGTAGGAAAGTTTTCTTCTTTCCCTTTCCCTCTTGAGTGGTCATGGGAATGAGATTCATATTCTTCTTTACCTCATTTAGAGCCTGATGAATCTTCATCCTTATGCTTTCTAAAGTCCCTATACATTTCTTCTACTGTAGACTTTATAGCTAGGAATCTTTCTATGAATTGAGGGTCTCGCCCTATAGAACCTTCTTCTGACATTGTCTTCCGAGAATAGACTCTCCCAATTTCAGGATTAGTTTCCACCAACACTCCTTCTCCTAGTTTGAGCTTTGATCTAGTGAGCATTCACAGCTACACCAACACAAGCTTGTCTAACGTTACAGCCTAGAGCTCTGATACCACTTGATCTGATAATCACCCTATGAGTGACCTCAGTTGAAGATTTATTAAACAAAAGGTATTATAGACTCATGTGCTGGTGTGTGTGCTCTGTGTTATTGAAACAACGGATCGATCAGATTGCCAATACACAGACATTTAAATGGAAAGACAATAGAGAAATACAGTAAGCAACACAAAGACACAAATAATTTTTAATAAAGAGTTCACCCCTATTTTCGAGGGCTACATCTCTGGTCCAGCTCTTAGTGGTGGCCTTGTTTTATTGTGTCTTTAAGCAGAGAATTACAAATACAGGGACTCAATGCAAGTTCTCCTGAAGCAGGTTTGCTTGGCAGGGTGGTTCTTGGATTCCCCAAGCCACTCGGAGTACATAGACTCTTGTTCTTCCTACTAGATCTGTGACCCTCAGTCTACAGTGGAAAGAGCTGAATGTGATGCTCAGTCCAGACAGATTCCTCTATGGGAAGGCTTGAATCTTCAAGCTCTCTGGTGCTCGATGCTACCTGTGGTAAGCTCAGCCCTCTGTCTCCTCTACTTGGCTTTACTGTTTTCTGTGTTCAGTCCTCCTCTCGGGGTGCACTATTCATTGTCTCTCTTGGTTGCTTGGACTCCTCTCAAAATCCCCTTCTTCGACTGTCTCTATTCATGGCTTTAACCATTCAATCCCTATCCCTATTTGGTTCCTCTCCTTCCTGCGTCGATTCACCTTCTGCAACTGTGCTTGGAGTTCCCTGTTCAGCGTCAGCATGAATGCTCAAGGAAGTGGCCACGTGTCTCCATCTAACCAGTGCCAGCATGCTTCGTCGGTTCATTTCTTCCGTTACATCATGTATGCGTTCTTTCTCCACCGTGGTGGTCAAACGGATTCCAAATCCCTTTAGAATGTGGCTTAATCCCTTGTCGATTCCACTTCCTCCATCAGGTGCAATCTCAACCATCTGATTTGGGCTCCTCCAGATCCAACGTCATACGCACGTCGAGTGTGGTTGACTTGCTCGACCGATAGGGTGCGATCACGGCGGTTTTTCTCTCACCTCTACTGCCACGTGTCAATCTCTGAGTGGGATCGCTCCACTCTCCTCCAAAACCTCTTACCGTTCAAGGGTTCCCTAATCAATACCGCAAATTTTCCAGAGCGCGGGTCCCGCCTTTGTCCTTTAGCGCTTTTTCTTTCCTCGCCCACGGTTCTCCAACCCCCAATGTGATTGAGTGCTTAAGTCTTTTCCATTTTAGCCTTATTTTCCCAGCGATCAAAATTGCCTCCTTTTCCCGATCCAGGGCTCCCAAAGGCTGCTTTGACCTCTTGCGTAGTCTCCATGAGCCTCGGTCAGCGCGCTTTGACCGAGGTGCTCGTCGTTCCACGTTGGCAGCATTGCCATTGGTTCAAGGCGTTTTTTATTGTTGTTTCATAATTTTCAAGGATTTGTTCAACTTGATACATTCAAGGTTCTTAACAGTCTTTTGTGGATCTGATTCAGATCACGCAGTCCCTTTCAAGTGGGTCTACGATTTCAACCATTATGTCTGATTGATGTTGCTATGCCTCAGCCGACTACATAGACAAAATACACACATGTATCATCCGAGGTGGATAAAGTGACTAGATTTATTGAATGCATTGCACACATTTTCCAATAGGTTCATGACATCTTGGAGAAGTCAATTCCAAGTACAAGTAGTGACATGGTCAACATCAGGTGCTACACAAGTTTCAGTTGGGCAACAAAGTTTGGTTGCATTTGTACAAAGAACACCTTACTAGATCCCATCGGATGCTCAGACCACTCCAATATGGTCCTTACACCATTACCAAGACTATGGGAGACAATGATTTTGAGCTTAGCATTCCCCCATCCCTTGGTCGGCACCCAATTTTTAATGTGGACCACCTTCAACCATACTTCCCACCATTACTAGACACATTAGACATTGCAAAAAAGATCACAGAAACAAAGTTAAATCGAGACTACATGGAAGAGGCCACAATTAACCAGATTATGGACACATAGGTCAAGAACACTCGCCAAAAAAATATCCAACTATATCAGGTTGTCAAAGCTGGCCAACTCCTGCACCATGGTAAGTGGCTCACTAGGGACCAGTTTCAAAAGAAATTTCCTCACCTCATGGAGGCTTTGCACGCAATGGGGACCATTGCTTCCTAAGGGGGGAAGGAATGATCCAGGTAGATATTGGTGGTCACCCACCTTTCCCACCTAGACATCCATTTAGTTTCATTTGTTTCCTTGTTTATTTCAACATTTATTACTTTTAGTAGTTTTTTGGGTCCTAAACTTTTAGAGCAGTTTTGACCCCCTAAATGTTGTTTCTTTGAGATCCACAAAAGACCTATAGCCATAGACAAGGGCCTATGGAAAAACCTATGGTACTCAGAGAGACCTCCCCAACAAGGTATCATACGCGCCAAACGGAGATAATATGACCAAGTTACGACCCCGGGAAGTTAACTTCCCAACTAACCCCAATAGGGCCCACAAATTCTTAGTGTTAAATCTCCCAGGGTTATGGTTTGCTTGTTTAGGTTTTTTTCATGTTTTCCAATAATAAATATGACCTTGAGCCTCATTGTAACACAATTCAAAGGCATGTAGCTGCCACATCTCTTCTCAGAGATAATCTACCATCACTCGAGCTAGTCTTATTTGCATCATGTTTGTAAGCATATTTCAATATTTGATATTAATGAAATGAAGTATTATTTCTGTTGCATCTTTGCATTGATGATTATATCTGTAATTTGTTTCATTCTTGTTTAAATTTGGATCAGTGACCAATCCCAATGTGTCTTCATATTTTATTTTACCCACATGTCGTGGTTTCTAATATTTTTATATCAATAAAATGAGAAAAAAAATTGATTTGTAACACCATTCAAACCATTAATTCAAAATATATAATACATTAGTGAAGGTCACAATCTATCTCTCTAGATTTATAATATTAATAACTTGTTTTTCCAACTTCATGTGTTAATTATAGCTATATTTACATTTATTGCATGAGACTTTAATGAATTCTACATCTATTAATATTATATCATGTTAATGTGCAAATAACAATAAATGAATCACACCCTAACCAACAAAGTAGTGGACTCCAACTTATAATATGTATTTTGAAATTGTTTTGCACTTTGTTTTTGGTCCCTTCCTTTCTAGGGACTATAGCGATTGCCTCGCATCAAAGTGTGTCGACATTACAATATTTTTCCAAGTTTTTCACAATTTTAACCAATGTTTCGACAATATTCTTAATATTCCTATTTTACCATAAATCCAAAAATAATTTTTTATTTTTCTTGAAATTTTATTTCTAATTTTTGATTATCGTTGTGAGCTCTGATGGAACATAACTCCCCTAGTGGATGGAATTTTATTTTTGGTATTTTCTAGTGCCTAAAAGATAATTTTAAAATTAAAAAAAAGGCTAAATTTGTGAGTGGCCATTCCATCGGTTAGTGCTTCGACAATGACACTGACACTACTATGCTACTATTCTACCCAATGATGTCAGAACTGATGTATTTGAAAGTCATTTATGCAGACAAGGGTGGGGGGGAACGGCGCAATGACGCTAAATGAATCTCCAATTAATATATTATGTTTCCTTGCATGGAAGAAGTCCTTTATATAGGCCATGGAGGGGGGTCGGGGGGGAAGGACGCTAAAAAGATCTGTTGTAGAGTCTTCAAAGTGTGGAAGTGTGGATATCTACACTCTCGCACAATGATTTTCCTCCGCATATTATTTACATCATTTTGATAATTTTTTTGTAGTTTCATTTACAAATATTTCAATATTATCATCGAGTTAAGGGCATTGTGTACTTACTACTTGGAAAATTGCTTTAGGAAAAATCTTGTGGTGGCGGCCATGGATCTTCATGGGGAGTAAGATATCAGTGAACTAGAAGTGGGCAAAACTTTACGAACAAGTAAGGGTTTCAATAGTAATTCCTTATTGAATTATTCCTCCTTTGTGCAAATGAAGTTGACTTAAGAGCATTGAAAGATGAATGTTAATGTGAGGATGAGTAGAAGAATCATTATTCTAGGTAGCAATTTCTAGTAAACAAAATCATACCTATTGACTTCGATATTTCATGTTCATTGTGCGAGAGTGTGAAACTCCATGAAATGAGCTAACTCCACACTCCTGAACATATCCCCTATGATTGAATTCAACCATTAATACAAAATTCATAGTGAGCGTCATAATTAACATTTGACACATTGATTTCTGTTCCTCCAGTGAAATCATGTTGATCTATGAGGCATAGAAAAATAATGAAATTCTAGGGCTCTCCCTGTCATTTGTAGTCATTTCAAGATCCATCAGTGAAAAATTGAAAATAAATGAAGCTTGAGTGCTCTACCAATCATTTCCGATCTTGGAAGAAACCGTTGCGTTTGCAAATGATCATAATTATTCATACTAAATGCATGACACATTTACAATCTAAGGAACACCATCTAAAAATTATTCCATCAAGGAATTTAAATTGACATTTTTTTTACATATCAAAACAAGAGGATTGAGAAGAAAAATCGTCCAAATTATTACTTAAATTTATGTGTGATGTGTAATTTAGTTGTTTGGCATCCACCTATGTTAAATCTAGTGATTTTATAATGTATAAATAAGAAGTGAGGACCTTCATATTTCAGAGTCCCACCATTCCTCTCCCATGCATTTGAATTTTTATCTTTATTCAAAATCAAGTGATTATGATGCAGGAGCATTGGCTCTCAAAGATCAAGCTCAAAGTATCTAATCAGACCTAAGGGTCTACACGTTAGCCAAGAAGGGGCCATTGTAAAATTTAATGCAAAACAATATTTATTTCTTAGCAAGCGTAGATAGGGAATCTATTTAGTGATTCATTTAACATTAAGGTTGACTCAACCATTATTACTTTTTAAATTAGGAAAACAGTTCAGGTTATGATTAGTTAGGAACTTGTTTGAAGAAACTGTTGAGCAACTGAAAAGTAACAGAGGAACAGTTCCTAAACTGTAAAGAAACTGCTAATAATGTATTGAAAAGAAAAACAGAGGGAAGTTGGATAAGTTAACTAGTGAGCCAACCAGACAGCTAGTCAACCAATGAGAGTGTGACTGTAAGCTTACGGGAAACAGAGGAACAAAGGCCACTGATATCAGAAGATCAGGCCAAAGAGACAGAAGAGTGTCATTATGTAATCAGTTGTTATATTTATAAGTACACATGTTTAATTCCAACCTGTATTAGTGTGTGTTTCTATGTATTGACTAATAAATTGAGTGTGTCAGAGAATTGAATAATAATAATAATAATAATAATAAATAATAATAATAATAATAATAATATATATAATATATATAATATATAATATATTTATAATTATATTATATCTATATATATATATATATATATTTATTTATTTATTTATGCAGGTGAAGTTCAATGAATGCAAAGAGGAGAGCCAGACAGAGGATTGCAAAGGGCTGTAGAACCCAATTAGAGAACCCAAGTAATGTCATGGAATGATCGTGATTAAGAAATCACAGAGTTAAAGCTTAGGAGGGAGTTGCACAACGGAATAGCGGAAGGACAGAACCTTTTGAAGAAACCCAAACCACATCAAACATTGAAGAAATGGTGGAAAAACCAAATTAAAGAGGCGGATGAAAGGATGAAGAATTGTTGCAAAGTAGCCGTTGCCAGGATTAAGTCGCAAAGAATTGGCAGAGTTATAAATATTGCATCGGAGGAACGCAAAGGAATGAATAACTAAGCAACAGAACGTAGACTGTTGGATTGGTAATAGGATCAACGGTGGAGATCCAATCACATCTCACAAAGGAAAGTGACAACAGATAATAGGAATGCGAAACTGCGATGGGCCAATACGCCGATAGTCGATGAAGCGCTGATTAAAGATCAGGGAATATGATGCAAGATTGCAATATGGAGATGAGCCAATAAGCAATTGTGATATGCGATATGAAGGTGGACCCGAGAAGGGTATAGGCATAGTTATATAATGTTTGGAGTCCGATATTGCATTATCGCATATCGGATGCAATAAGATTTGTGTGTTAGTTTGATGTGGAGAATTGCAATTAGCAATTAGCGATAAAGGAAGCCACAGGAAATGTGAAAATTCTATAAAAAATGCAGAAAAGGTAAGTTATGCATGATTATTGTGTATTTCTATTATATAAACATTATAATAGAAATAGCGCAGATATAAGGGTTTCATGTGGTTAAATTCTATATAACCAATGTTAAAGAGTGGGAAGATTATATACATATGCAGCTAAGTGTTAATGAAGGTTTATAAGGGTTGAATGAGTCCCGATATTAAAGTGAATGAAGTTTATAGGGTTAATGAGTCCCGAAAGAAAGGATATTGAATAAGGGTTAGACTATGGTTGATTTATGAAATCATTCCACATAAGACTTGAGTAAGGAGGCCTTAAACCATTTATTAAGAATTGAAGATTTGACTCCTTAGAGAGTTAAAATTCCTGGGACAAACAAGCTTTATGCATTTGACATGCATACTATGGGTATACGTTTGGTATCCCTGCGTCATTTGGTATCAAAACGGGTTATTTTTTTTTTTTAGGAAACTTAGCAGGTTATGTTTTTTTGAAGAAAGAAGATAGATAGGAGGTCTATAAAGGAGAAGACATTACGTTGTAAAACTGAAAAGGTGGAGGCAAATGCAGCAATGAAAGTCAGACAGTAAAATTTAACAAAGTGGCAGTTGATTTCTAGGGAAGAATGAAGATCCATTCGAATGTTGAAGAGTGGAAGCAGACTGCCTTGTGAAATCATGCAAGCAAGTGGATATCAGGTTATTTGAATTTGATAAGTAGAAGGAATGAGATAAAATAAGAGTAAGTGATAGTCTTAAGAAGAGATTGCAGAAGCATAAGGAAAACACAATGATGTTTGTTCCTTGAGGAAAGTAGAGTTTCATTCAAATATGAAGAATGGATGGAGACTATTTGTTAAGCCATGCAGTGGTAGTGAACCTAAAGAATCCAATTGAAAGTTGGATAGAGAGGATAAGAGTGTTCTCAGATGGAAGATGAGTAGAATCATTTTAAAGTGGCCATAGAAATTTGGCAGCACCAAGCATTTGAATTCTTGGGAATGGTCTTTGTTTTAAATAACATTGATACAAAGGTGATAGCAAAGGAAAGTGAGAAGATTTCAGCAACATAGAGCAAGGAGTGCTCAAATTGGTTTCAGAGGAAGAACTAGAGAAATGCTAACAAACTAAGCTCAGAGGAAAGAAACTTAGTGAGGCATATGTAGCAAGAAGGATACTTGTTACTGCAGAGGTAGTGTTGTAGATCACAAAGGAAATTCCGCAAAGGATGTGGGTAGAATTGCTAAAGGATGAAGAAACCTCGTAAAAGTTTCTGAGTTAAAAAAGAAGTGGCCATAACCTAGTATTTCAATTGTGATTGAAGTACAAGAGGTTAGTTGTGTTCGTAGAAGAGGCAGCTGAGTTGAATCCTAGAAGGAGCAGAGAAAAGTGCTCAAAGAGATTCCAGAGATAGAGAACCAGTGCTTTCCAAAAGGCCAAGTTCAGAGGAAAGCTTGGTGGGGTGAGTGGCAGCAGGGAGGACTTGCTGTTGCAGAGGCTTAGTGCGGCTCATAGTCAGTGTGAGAAACTCATAAAGATGGGGAAGAAGATGACTACAAATAGTCATAATAGAGGTTCTGAGAAAGCCCACAACAAAATAAAAGTGAAGAAAGAATATGCCAAGGCAAATGGCATATGGAAGCAGTTGGTTGATGAAGAATATGAGAGGGAGAAGGCTGAGATAATAGTCCATATTGAGGTATTGATGGAATTGTTATAGAGGAAAGAGGAAGACCAGAGGTGTGGTTTTCATATGAGAAGAAAGATAAGGTCGCATAGGCTACAGAGGAGCAAAGAGCAAATGATGAATGCTTGACCAAAGGAAGAATTACTCAGAATAAGTGAGTATCAGGAGGAAGACTTAAAGACTGAAACTTCAAGTGAGACCAAGAGGTCTTATGGTGTTAAATTTCATAACTTGTGTATGTTTGTAGGTGGAACATGTGAGTAAGGACAATTTGTTGACATTGTCATTAAGGAGGAAGAATACATGCAAAATCTAAACGTTGTTCCAAAAGAAGATGGGATAGCTAGGTCTCATATAAAAGTCCATTCACAGTTGCAGAGAAGTGTTGCTTTTCAACATATTTTAAGGGGTAAGTATAAAGAAAGTTTGGCTTATGATGATGGCCAAAAGAAAGAAGAAGTGGAGAAGGATACCAAGCAACCAAGTTGAGGTCTTGAAGAGGAAAAATATATTAAAGAAGAAGGACTAAACTCTCATCAAAGGATCAGTGAATGGGAGACAAAATTGGAACTATTGGAGAAACAACTGAAAGGAACAACAGGGAAGAAAGAACCTGATGAAGATTTTAAGGAAATTGCAAAAGAAGAAGTTCACTATTGTGAATCTGAGTGTGGAGACATCCTTGGAACTGATGATGTGGAGGAGAGACTAACTGGCAATCTCATGAATTCTTTGAGAATTCAAATCAGTAGACTGATATGCTGATAAAGGAGGAGAAAACAAAGCATCATATTGATGTGTTGCCAAAGGAAGAAGAGGCACTAAGGTCCAACCTTTACCCAACCCCAATAACAAAGTGGTACAAATGATCTACTCTATGAACTCACTTTCCTCATCCAGATATTAGACCATGCCAGTTGGAATCAGTGATCTCCAATTGAGATTGAGGAAGATAGTAACCTCAAAAAATTAGAAGCAATCTATGGTGATTATCAACAAGAAAGGTGAGGACGAAAATCCTATGCATTCTGAAAAAGATGTCACCATCCATCCCATCCTCGTACCCTCTAAGCCTTTTCCATCTTCTTCCAACTGGCCTCCCTATCTGGAGAGGTTAGTTGTGGAGAAGAATGATCCCATTCCTAAGTCTAGCCTAGCCTCTAAGATTGGAAACCTTTTCATAATGGTACCTTTGCTCCAAGCTATCAAAGAGATCCCCATTTTCACAAAAATCATTAGGGAAATCTGTCTCAAGAAGCCGGGAAGGAGAATATTGGAACCTCAAACTATTCAATTTGTTGGTAGAGTAGTAGAGTTAATGACGAGGTGTATGCACATGGAGAAATATACAAACCCCAGAAACCTTGTTGTCTCTGTTCAGATACGTGATGTCCTTGTCTCTAATGTACTTATAGACTCGAGGGTGGCCATTAATTTTATGACCAAGAAAACCATGGATCAACTTGGATTGATCCATATTCATCCTACTCCCACTGTGCTTGAACTGGTAGATAGATCTAAAATCAAGCTGGAAGGGGTGTTGGATGATGTGGTCGTTTCATTAGAATCTTGGGAATACACCGTAGACTTCATTGTGCTTCAACCAAAGAATCTTATGGGAGAACATCCCTTGATATTGCAATGACCATGGCTTGCTATGGTTGATGCTTATATTGGATGTCATTCTTGTGACATTTAATTTCCCATGGAGATTCTAGGAAGAATGTCACCTTGTATCCACCCACTAGATCCATTCAGGAGCTCTAAGACAATTTGCGGTTAGAATATGGTAGTGATGAGGAGACTCATTCTGTTTCATTGATACATCAGTAAGCTGAGTCTTCACAGGAGGGTGATATTCAAGACTCCTTGAAAAATATAGATACCATGCCCAATTTTGCGTCATTGAGTCAGATTTTTAGTCTAGATTTTCAGGAAAGTCACGACTCTCTACCTCCCTCACCACCATCTCTAGAAACATCTCTGTGTACTCTTGAGCCTGATACCACCCTTCTTGAGATCATTCCAAGCAAATACTTGCATATCAGTTCAAACTTGGATTCATCCTAGCAAGAAAAACTTGTGAATTTCTTGTGAAACCATCTTGATGCCTTTGCATGGGGATATGAAGATATGAAAGGCATCCCTCATAAAACTTGTACCCACCATATCTATATTTAGGATGGAGCCCAACCTGTCCGACAACCCCAAAGGTGTATGAACCCAACTATAAGAGATGTTGTAAAGGAAGAATTGAAAAAACTCTTGGATGCTGATTTTATCTATCACATTTCTTATAGCCAGTGGGTCTCTCCATTGGTATTAGTCCCGAAAAAATATGGGAGATGGCACATTTGCATTGACTACAGAGAATTAAACAAATCCACTCTTAAGGATTACTTCGCCCTTCCTTTTATCGACCAAGTACTCGATACCCTTGTTGGTAAGAAGTACTTTTATTTTCTAGACGACTTTATTGGTTATAACCAGATATAGATTGCACCCAAGGATTAAGACAAAAACACTTCTGGACGTCCATGGGGTACATTTTCCTATTGAGTGCTCCCCTTTGGGCTATGTAATGCCCTGACTACCTTTCAAAGGGCAACCTTGGCCATTTTTGCTGACCTTGAGTGTGTGGAAATCTATATGGATGACTTTTCTATGTTTGGTGATTCATTCTAGGAGGCCCTCAAAAATATAGAAAAGGTGCTTCTTCATTGCCAAGAATCTCATATTCTCTTGAGTGACAAGAAAATCAAATTAATGTGTAAGGCAGGGGTGGTTCTTGGCCATCTTATTTCCAACAAAGGTATCCAGGTTGACCCTCCAAAAATAGAAATTATTTTGAGTCTTCCTGTACCCAAAACTCAAAGGGAAGTGAGATGTTTTCTAGGAAATGTGGGCTACTATAGGAGATTCATTGAGAAACTATCAAGGATAGCTACGCCCCTTTTCCGACTTTTGGCTAAGGATAGTGAGTTTTCTTGGTCCACAACTTGCCAACAGTCCTTTGAGACATTGAAGGAAAAACTAGTCCAGGCACCAGTTTTGAGGGGATCAAACTCTGGTCCCTTCCATTTCATATTTCCTTTGATACCTCAGATACTACTATTGGCACAACTTTAGGATAAGAAGAGGACAAACAATCTTATACTATTTACTTATTAAAAACTTGTCACCCGCTGAACTAAATTATATGGTTACTGAGAAAGACTTTTTAGCTGTAATTTTTTCCATTAATAAATTCAGACATAACGCTACACGATACGAAGTCTTTGTGCATATTGACCATTCCGCAATAAAATATTTGAAGAATAAACAATTAGCTAGCGGTACAGTGACTAGGTGGTTATTATTGTTGCAAGAATTTAATGTTACTACTGTTGATAGACTAGGAAAATCCAATGTAGTAGCAGATTATCTTTCAAGATTAGATAATCCCAGTGAAGCAATTCCTATTGATGATGATTTTCCTAATGAACATATTTTCGCTGTGACAACATAATCCCATGGTTTACTGACATAGCTAACTATTTAGTCACTAGAAAAAACACCACCTCACTTAACCGCTCATGAAAAGCAGAGTATTATATAGAAAATTGCTACATATTCTTGGATTCAAGGAGACCTCTTTTACATTGGACCAAATCTTATTATCTGTATATGTGTAAGAGAGGAAGAAGTGTTTGATATCTTAAAATCTACCCATGACGAACCTTGCAGATATCACTTTGCTGATAAGCAGATTGCATACAAAGTGTTACGAGCTGGATTTTTTTGGTCCTCCTTGTTTAAGGATGCCAAACAATATGTCAAGCAATGTGATAGCTGTCAGTGAATTGAAAAACCTAATCAAACCAATGAAATGCCTTTATGTCCTTAGGTTATGATTGAGCCTTTTGAAAAATGGACCATTGATTTTGTAGGACCAATAAATCCAACATCAATAAATAAAAATCATATTTTGGTTTGTATAGATCTCATTACAAAATGGGTAGAAGCTAAAGCTATTTATTTTGCTACTAAAGAAGATGTTGTTGATTTTCTTTTTACTAAAACCTTTACTAGATTTGGTGTGCCTAGAGAAATTATTTCTGACAAAGGACAACAGTTTATTTCTAATCTGGTATAGGGTGTGATGGAGAAGTACAAAATCCGGCACATGAAATCTACACCATATCACCAGCAAGCATCTATAAACAAGGTGATTGAGTCCATCATCATAAAGACAGTAAATATCCACATAAAAGATTGGGATAAAAAATTACCGGAAGTCTTGTGGGCATACCAAACCACTTGGAGGAACAACACGGGACACACACCATATGAGGTGGTGTACAGGAAACAAGTCCTCTTGTCGATAGAATTCTAGATCAAGACTTTCAAGGCTACAGTCTAATCGAGGCTAGATCTCTCTGAAGCAAAACAACAACATCTTCTACAGTTGAGTGAGTTAGATAAATTTCGAAGGGATGTTGCTTAGCAAAACATATTGGTTCAACAACAATGCAAGAAGTGGCATGAAAAGTCTATTCGGAAGAAGCCGTTCAAACTAGGTGATTGGGTACTCCTTTACGATTCTAGATTTAAATATTTCAAAGGGAAATTCCATACACTCTAGATGGGACCTTATGAGGTGGTCAAAATGTTTGAGAATGGAGAGGTAGAAATTAAAACTATTGATGGATGAAATTCTGTGTTCCTGGTAAATGGGCATAGATTGAAGGTGTATTTGCAGCCCCTTACTAAAGAATATTTTATGCAACAAGTACAACAACAATATGAAAAGGAGTTGGTAGGTGGAAACACCAACTTGTTGAAGATATGATTATTTCTTTTCCTCATATAATAAAATTAAACAAATAAAAAAAGAGAAAAAATGACAAAAATAATATATA